>APFE031391544.1:0-14561 GCA_000404065.3 Pinus taeda
ATTCACTCTGTTCGGGAAAGGTACGGTTAGCTAAAGGTGAAATCAGATCCACTATTACCTCAAACTGTTGATTTGGGTTTGGTATAACTCATAGGATTGACTTTCATATAGAGTGGGTTTGATCGATGGTTGATTTTCGTCAGTCAATTCATCAACTAGTGAAGGAGTTAGGGAGAGTTTCCTGTAACCAGATGGAAGTCACTGGGGAGAAGCAAGATGATTATCCAACACTTTTTTGGCTTCGTCCAGAGAGGGACAAAGATGAATGGGGTGATTCCCTTCACATAACTTACATGGAAACTTAACATTACCCTTATTTCCATGAACTTTACTACGACTAGTTGATGGTGTGTCACCAACATGACCTCCAGAAGTTGATGACACATAATGATGTGAACGAGAAGACCATTCTTCTAATATATAAGGAATATCAAGACAATTTCGAAGAAGATGGTATCTCGCACAAAGTTTGCATGGCTATCAAATTTTGTGAGGCTTGATGGATGGTTTCTTATCAGATGTTGCATTCAAAGCAATGGTTGCTTGGTTGCCCCTTTGCTAAATTTCCTTCTTCTTCTTCTTCTTCTTCCCTTTCTTCTTCTTCTTATCCACCTGGTTACTAGTACCAATACTTTCACTAGGCACAGAGGAATAAGGGGAAGAAGAAACAATCGAGGAAGAAGCAAAGGGTCAACTTTAGGATCAACTGGAGGTTGATTTTTTCCAGTTGGAGGTGTACTTGGTTGCATAGAAATCATGACATTTTGAACCAAGGAGGTTGACAACAACCATGCTGTCAAGCCAATGGTAAATATCGGTAGGGATAATGTAGCCATATAAGGAGCATCGATATTTCTGAAAAGAGGAAAAGGACTAGGATTCCCATAAAAAAGAATTCATTGATCGATGGATTCCAGATTTGTCGCCATATGTTTCAACCTAAGATCAACTAAGGAGTGAGCGTGGAGGATTTTATCTACGGTCAATTAATTTATTTTAATCATAGTAACATAACAAAACAAAAGAGGGATAATCTAGGTAAAAGGTTTACCCAGAAACTGTGAACTGTAGAACACCTCCCGACGAACCAAGAAGTACAGGCAAGCAATCTCTCCAAATGTTGTGTTTGGTGTATCACAGTTTACAAGGTGGCCGACTCGGTTACTTAAGGATGGATAGAAACCTAGATATTTCCTCTCATATATACCCAAAGATACGTGGAGGCCCAGACCATATAAGCGTTTTCTAATGCAAAACCGCACAGTGAGAGCATTCCCATATACTTTACGTATTGTAACACCGCCCTATATACCTGAAGGTACGTGGACATGCTACGATATAATCATGTACATGGAATGGGGTATCACACTCAGGATGTATTGCAGACAACTTAGCGATAATTGCTTTGTTTTACGATGATATAACACGTCTCTAGCCTAGAACCACTAAATGTTCTTGTTAATGACAATGCTCCATTAGGTAAATTGATGTTTATTTTAAGTTGATCTTGCTTAGGAATTTTCCTTTCAAGTTCACCACGTCATGTATTATGAAATTCCTAGGAATGCAACTATCATGATAAGCATTCTTTCCATTCAATTTAACGATGAAAATCCTAGATACCTAGGGATAGAGCAAGCAATCATATTTCTTTTGATAAAAGAGCAAAGATCACAATCTAAATGCAATTCCCCTACACTATTTCTATCAACACATGCAAACTTTTTCAATGCAACATGCATGTATTTCCTTTCAATTCCCTTAATGTGAATATGAACAAAAAGGAAATATGCACATACAATCAATCAATATTTCATATGAATGAATAATTTTACGATAGTTCAGATTCAAAGGAAGAGATGACTTTACGACACTTTCTTTCGAATGAAGATTAATCAATTATATCCTAAATTTGACTATTGATCGATAATGGCAAAGAAAACATGAAGAAACATTAATCAATCCAATCAAAGCTGGGCTAGACTAGGAGATAAACACTCATTTTCATAGACATAACATTCATTGATCAATCAACAAATAATCAAACAGAGAAAATTTGGTAAAAACTCTTCCCAAAGGTGAAAAAATGATCCTAGGAGGACTAGCGTAGCCCAGAGTGGGAGACAGTGCACTTCAAAGCACTATCCTTAAGACAGGGATAATCTCCAGTGCATTATGTCCTTCACAAGCCTGTGCTAGTTATAGTAAGCCATTTCAAGAGGCAATTTGACATAGTTTTGACCAATTTTTCAATGTGAATAGCTGAATTACAACCTATGAACACAAATAGAGTCTACAAGGATGTCTTAGGAGGTGGATAAGCTACTAGGAAAGAGGACTTTTCCCCAGTATGGTCGCCAATTTGTTTTGGAGAATTTAGCATCTACGGATGAATACTAATTCACTAGACAAGTATTTGTGCCTAGAACAGTAGTTTAAAGTGTTTCAGACTTTCCCTCTAAGTAATAG
The DNA here is from genome assembly GCA_000404065.3 of Pinus taeda. Classification (NCBI taxonomy): domain Eukaryota; kingdom Viridiplantae; phylum Streptophyta; class Pinopsida; order Pinales; family Pinaceae; genus Pinus; species Pinus taeda. The sequence continues at coordinate 2,470 of APFE031391544.1, forward strand.
ATAGGAAGAGAGGATAGAAGGCCTACCTGTAATTCTGCTTTCCTCTCATCTCCCTTGTATCGATTCTGTCACTCCTTCCCATACTTAATTCACTTGAAAAGTACCTTGTCAACACAATAGAAGATGAAAACCGATCAAAGCATACGATCCATTGAATATAAATGAAAGGAATTAGAATCAATTCATACATATAAGCATTATGAAAGAATACATCATATGGAAAAAGGTCCAAACACTTTATTAGACAAAAGAAGGAATTACAACCATCAGTGTCTGATTCAAAGTCATTCCTCTAGCTTGGATCCCATCCATATCACATCAAAAGCAAGACAATCTTGTGGCATCACATCATTTGCTCCAAAGTCAAGTCTCATAGCAGCATTATCTCCTTACAATTCAACATAATCTAGCCCCTAATCACTTAGATAAGTGGTCAATTTATAGGAAGATGAAGGAGGTTTTGTCATTAATGGTGACATTGAATGGCCTTCCATACTTATAATTAGTTCCATGGAGGAACGGATGAGAGGATAGGATGATCCTTAACGTATTCCTCATCCATTTTCGAGCTCATAGGAGTTGATAAGATAGGGAAACTTCTAGATGACTCCAGAAGATAAGAATATTCCCCAAACCCTATGTGAATTTCGCTCATTCTCACCCAGTGCAGGTGAAAGGAAGCTTATGTTCTCTGCAGAGCACCCTGGAAGTGGACTCAACTACTCTGCAACGCACCTTCATAAGGGCTTACCTATGCTGGTCCCTCTAGGGGAAATTTCTAGATGTCTTCAAGTCATGAAACTATCTGGGAAAGACGCATTCAAAGGGTTGACTTGTTTAGGGCATGAAACAACTGAATTTAGGGTTTGATGATCCCTAAAACATTGATTTAAATGTTGGGATTTGATGTGCCCAAATGGAGCTATAACAACTCTCCAACCTCTGAACAAATATATGTATATATGTGGAAATGAGGTGAGCCGCCACCAGTGGACCCGAACCCTCCATTGTTACTTGTCACAATTCAAATCATGGACAGTGAGTTTGAACCCTCCTGACTAGAACAACCGGCCCACCACTCGGGCACCCACATCAATGCAACAAAACCGCACAGTAAAATACGATGTACAACCATTACATCAAAACAAAGCTTTAATTTTGTTACAAAAAAACAATTGCGTGCCATTTTTGGAGGGGTTAGGATTTGATCCCCTGACCTCCCGCCTTTGGTGCTAGTGCCCAACCGTTCTATCATGTGTGGTACCTTTGAAAAATCCACTGACCATTTATATAAAAAAACCCTTCAATTCATTTGCACAGGGGGATGGAACAGAGAGAGGGGAACGAAACAGAACAGAGGTGCTCAAGAATGAAGCTCCGTGTAGGGGAACCATGCCCAGGTGGAACGATGATGTAGTTCCATGAGGTGGAACCTTGACACATGTTTCGAGACAAAATTTTTGCAGAGAATCTTAAGATGCTTAAAATATTCTTGGGAGGTAAAAATTCATTTTGTTATAATGTAATCAAGTTTACAATTATTTTTGTCAGATTTTCATAGGGAATGCAATGGCGAGGTTGGATTCACCTTTTGAGCAGAATATTCCTAGTAGAGGAGAATCTTTGAGAATCTTGAGGGAATCTCCTAGATTCCTTCGAGGCTGAAATTTCCTACATCCAAATACTCATTCTTCTCAAAATTTCACAAGGATCTTAATGGTGAGATCAATTTTCTAATTTGAGTTGGACATCTCCAGTCAACCTAGAGGAGGTAATCTTTGGAGAAGCGTGAGGGAATCTAAAATATTCCTATAGGCCCATATTTTTCCAGTGTCAGAATTCGACAATTGGATAGTCAATTTTTCACCTCTCGACGACACAAATTTAGTGGTGTAGTTAGTTTTTCTAGCTAGGTCTTCTATGTTTCGGCCATTTTCTAGATCAGAGTGATGGTGTCAGATTTCACAGTGTGGAGAGTCGATTCTATGCCATTCGAAGCCATGATTTCTATGGTGCATTCAAATCCAGCAGCTGACTAATCTATTCTTCAGTCAACATCAAGGTTGAGGTATATGAAGTGTTGTTGTCATGTACTTCTTTGATCATTTGATGTGAGAAGTAATATGTTGTTTCGATCCCTGCTTGATGTATGATGCGGAATATTTGTGTCTATTTCATGTGAGTTCTATTCCTCATGGATTGTTATGTATGTTTTGGTTGAGATCCCTTTGATTCCATGATGGAGAGATACTCTTTGTCACCATGTGTAAGATTATGTCATGTTGATAGGAGGTCTATTGTGAGTGATCGTTCCTGTATCATAACATCTCCTGGAGAGAATTTGCAACTCATGTAGAGGGCACATGTCCTTGTATGACAAAAAACATAGTCCATGTACATATTCACCATTTCCATCACTGAATGAAGTGGCCAACACTATCTTTACATCGAGCCTAGAGACGTAGTCCACACAGGACGAACTTCGTTATCAATGTCTCTTGTTTATGATTTGTTGATCATCATTATGTTTCCATTTTCTTAAGCGTGCATATATGTTCATTTATGATCTATTAAAATGCAATTCTAACTACATCACAAAAGAAAAAGATCTTGGTTAAATCCAGAAGTTGAGTCAACTCCGATCAAGTTTGGTATTAAAGTGGTCTTCATGTGGATGTGAATTGTGAGCATGAACAATGGAATGTGCAACGATGGAGGATGACAAGCAGATGTATGAGACCTTGCTCAGAGTGTCCAAAAAGATGGACATAATGTATGAAGCTCTACAAGAAGAAATATAAGAAAAGAAATGATTGCAGCTTTAGTTGCGAGCCATGGAAGAGGCCCTAGAAGAATAAAGCAGAACAACCAGAGTCTTCAAGCAAATCACATTGAATTGAAGATGCTTCTACAAGAAGAAAAAGAGGAGAAACAAAGGTTTCTACGACCACTACAAGCTAAGGACGAAGCCTTGGAAAAGCTACAACATGACCCCTGTGAGGTAAAAGGTAATTCTCCTACTTCATGTATGTGTCCTAATGATGATTTTGTTGTTTTTGGAAATCATACCAGAGGAATTGGCTCCAAACTGCTAAAGAGAATAGGGTATGAAGGAAAATACTTTGGCATTAATGGCCAATGCATTGTCAACCCCATCAAAGTAGAGGAATTACCCCATCACGCAAGACTTGTGTATGTCAGGAAGGAAGTTGGGGAATGTGCCAATAAAGCCTGCAAACCACCAACAAATGATGAGATGCCCTCATCAATTCTTTCCAAATTGATAGTGGAGGTAAAATATGTTGATTTCCCTTCAATTTCATATTCACATAGTATAATTTATGTTGGAAATGTGGAGATACCAATTACAAGGATAAACATGAGGCTCTTTACTAGGATGAGGTACAAGGAGGAAGAAGAAGTTGTTGTTAATAGCCAAGGCATAACTCAGCCATTAGAGGATGTCCAGAGACCTTGATTTGCAGGCTTGAGATACACTAAAGGAGAATTCTCTAGGGTGTTAGATACTTCCGAGACATCATTGAAATTATAGAGGAAATAGAATGATGGGAACACATCACCATCATCCCTTGGCAGTGCCCATTGCAGGTAAAGAGCCGAGCCAAGCTCTCATCGCCATAATTAAACCAGAGACAATAAGGAAAGGTATAACAAGTCTCAACATTCGAATTTTCATTTTGATTACAATCATGTTATTAATGTTGAATGTAAAAAATGGCATCAAAAACATGTAGTTTTTGTGGTTTTCATAACCATGTAGTTGTTGAGCGCTGGAAGAGAATGGCAACATGAAAAGAATGAGGCATGAAAGACCCTCTCAACAACAGGCAAAGAAGATGGTAAAGAAAATCTGAAGGAAGAAGACTTATTGTAGTCATTGCAACAAAATTGGTCATCAAAAGGCCAGATGTTCGAGGCTCCATCCAAAGCAGCGTCGCAAGGACAAAGCATCCATGCATGAACTAGGTGAAACAGTTGTTCAACCATCAAATGCACCACAAGGAGAAGACCCATTCACCTTCATAAGTGAGAGATGGTTTTTCTAGGTGTGGTAGAATGTCATGGTATTATTTTTGTCAAATCATGTGTTTCATTTTAAACAGTAAAAATGATGATGTGTTTTCCATCACTTGGTGGAACAATAATGATATCTAGACTTATTTTTTGATGCCTTTTAAACTGTGAAAGTGATGTTGTGTTTTCCATCACTTGTGAAAACAACAATAATTTAACCTTATTTTTGTAAATCATGTGTTGCAGTGATGATGTGTTTTCCATCACTTGTTGAAGCAACAATGATATGTTGACCTTGTTTTCTTAGCTGGGGTATTATTTCCATTTTGATGTAAACCTAACAATAGAGTATGTGTTATAAACACGTCAGAAGAATGGGATGCTTGGGTCATTAGTTGGTCTTGTAATTAAGCATGTAATTTGCACAATTGTACTACAGGTTTGCAAGGGATACTGGTATCAGCTCATCGCTTATGGATCTAAAAAACAAAGGTGAAGGAGAAGGAAGGGCGACTTATTAGACACTTGTAAGTGCAGACAAGGTACAAAGAAGTTTCAAACTATTTTCATGCTTTTGGAGGACCGAAAGATCTTGAGTGGGGAGGATTGATCCAGGTGGATCCAGACACATGAAGAAGTCCCAGAGGACTTAGAAAGCGTCAAAATTCAAACTGGTCAGATTATTTCCAAACAGTACCAGATCAAAGTTCTCATCACCCTAATTCCAATAGTTTGAACTACACTCAAATTCGAGCTCATATGGAGGAAACAAATCCACCCAAAGTTTGGTCACAGTTGGGCAGTGGGCTAGGTTTAATGGTCCTATGAATTGATTGACTCTCACACATGGAGTCTGGCTCTTGAGGAGCGAGTGAATTTGTTGGATACATAATTTGTCTAATAACCCTTATATTAGACAAAATAAAATAAAAAATTATCAATAAAAATAAAAAATATATATTAAAATAGGCGGTGGGCCATGACTGCCACCACCTCTATTGGACTTCACATATATGTATTAAAAATAAATATTAATTTAAAATATGTCGAGAGGTAGTGAATCTCACCAACCCCAACCGCATTTATATTAAAAATATTAAAAAGGGATGGCAGCCATGATCTCGCCAGACCCTCCAACCTCTTAACAAATATACGTATATATGTTGAAACGAGGTGGGTCGCCACCACTGGACCCAACCCCTCCACTATTTCCACTTGTCACAATTCAAATCATGGGCAGCGGGGTTTGAACACACCCAGTTGAAATGGCTAGCCCACTGCTTGAGAGCCCACATTAATGCAACAAAACCGCACGGTAAAATGCAATGTATAATCATTACATTAAAAAAAAACTTTAATTTTATTACAAAAAAATAACTACATGCCATATTTGGAGGGATCAGGATTTGATCCCCCAACCTCCCACCTCTAGTGCCAATGCCCAATCGTTCTGCCACATGTGGTACCTTTGAAAAATCCACCGCCCATTTATATAAAAAAACCCTTCAATTCATTTGCATGGGGGGTCGGAATAGAGAGAGGAGAACGAAACATAACAGAGGTGCCTAAGAACCGAGTTCTGTGTAGTAGAACCATGCCCAATGGAACCATGATGCAGTTCCAGGAGGCGGAACCTTGACATGCTTTTCGAGACAAAATTCTTACAGAGAATCTTAAGATTCTTAAAAGATTCCTTGGGAGATAAAAATTCATTTTGTCATAATGTAATCATGTTTACAGTCATTTTTCTCAGATTTGTGTAGGGAACACAATGGCAAGGTTGAATTCACCTTTTGAATATCAGATTCCGACTAGAGGAGATCCTTCGAGGATCTTGAGGGAATATTCCAAATTCCTTGGAGGCTGAAATTTCCCGATCCAAAGTGCAACCAATTTTATAATCATTCTTCTCATAATTTCATAAGAATCTCAATGGTGAGATCAGTTTTCTTATTTGAGTTGCAGATCTCCATTCAATTGAGAGGAGCGCATCTTTGGAGAATCGCAAGGGAATCTAAAATATTCCTACAGGTCTAGATTTTGCCGATGTCAGAATTACGTAATTGGATAGTCTAGTTTACATCTCTTGATGACACAAATTCAGTGGTGCTGTTGGTTTTTGCAGTTGAGCCTTCTATATTTCAGCAATTTTCCATACTGGAGTGATGGTGTCAAATTTCAAAGTGTGGATAGTCGATTCTATGCCATTCGATGCCATGATTTCGATGGTGCAGTTAGATCCAACAACTGAGTATTCTATTCTTCAGTCAACATCATAGGTGAAGTATATGAAGTGTTTTTTGTCACGTACTTCTTTGATCATTTGTTGTGAGATGTACTAAGTTGTTTCGATTCCTGCTCAATGTATGATGTAGAATCTTTGTCTATTTCATGTGAGATGTATTCCTCATGGATTGTTATGTATGTTTTAGTTGAGATCCCTTTGATGCCATGATGGTATGATACTCATTGTCACCATTGTAAGATTATGTCATGCTGATTGGAGGTCTCTTATGAGTGATAGTTCCTTTAGCAGAACATCTCATGGAGATCCTTTGGCACTCATGTAGAGGGAACATGTCCTCATATGAGAGAAAACATAGTCCATGTACATATTCACCATTTCCAGCACTGAATGAAGTGGCCAACAACATATTGACACCGAGCCTGGAGACATAGTCCACACTGGACGAACTACGTTATCAATGTCTATTGTTTATGATTTGTTGATTGTCATTATGTTTCCATTTGCTTAAGAATTCATATATGTTCATTTATTCTCTATTAAAATGCAATTCTAACTACATCACTAACGCAAAATATCTTGGTTAATTCGGAAGTTGAGTCAACTCGGACTAAGGATGACCTTCTCGTAAGAGCTCTGCAAGAAGTTAGATCTGATGTCTATTTTATATTGGTAAGTAATAGACATACTATAAGCCAGGAAAGAAATAGAGAGAGTAACTGGATCCAATTGAACCATTCAGAACCACCCTTCCAAATAGAAAGGAGTTGATTTAAGTTCCTGACTGGGTGGTCTCCCTTATAATGTTGACATTGTCATTTTAGGCCATCAACGTGTTTAGTGCTAGAAGGATGGCCTGCCGACTTCTTGTCTTTTGGAGTTGTTGTATTTTAAATTTTTTACTTAATCACAATGCCTCCTCCCAAACTTCTAATTTGGAGTTGTATCACTGGACATGCATCTATGAATATTCCACTAGAAATAGTAAGACACTTGTCAAAGGTAAAATTTAATGGTAATAATAATGTTTATGCATTTGATCATGCTTTACAGTTTACTCAAAATTTTGTGAATTCTTATTTTCATGAAATTAATGAAGGTATTTATAATTTTTACTCTCACATTCTCAGGAAAAGCTAGAAGATGTCGTCAATATCTTTTCGCTGCCTCTATTCATAGTTGGGATCAATTTATCACAAAATTCCTTTATTAATTTGACAGTTATTATTATGAACATGTATGTGATGAATTTGAATATTTACGAAGGTTTGAAAATGAGTATTTCATAGATTTTACCATTACATTTTGATTAAATTATTTAATATTCAAAGTTGAAGATAAACCTTCAAATATTGAATTGATGGAATGGTTTGAATATGTTTGTTATCTCCTTTTCATTCCTAATCCATATGAAACAATTTCAAGCTTTGATGAATCTTCCTCAGATTTTATTAACATATTTGAAAATTCCAATATGGAGGTGCATACCAATCAAGATGAAGTTGATTATGCCATATATGATCAATTCCTTCAATTATTACACATCTCTTATAGTATTAAAAATGATCACGCTTCACTCAATGTTAATGAATCACTATCACAAAGCTTGGAAAATTTTGGTGACCGACGACAGGAAGATACTAGTAACAAACTTGAAGAACCAAATGCCTTAAAATATGAAAAACAAGCTAAAATGAAATTATAAAATAAATTAATAAATCAACAAGAGTAAGAAAAAATTGAATCTTCAAACAATGTTAAATTCACTACAAAGATTTTTGAATTTTATAATGATGATCAAATACAAAATTCAAGGCAGCCAAACAACAGCCTTAAGAAAGTAGCCAAATGAATGATCAGGAATTTGAAATTTGTAATGGAACAAATACACAAGAGTCTATTTTTAGCTTGATGGGGCCTGACCCAGGTTTGGAGTTAATCAGCCAAACAAATCCCTACAATACTAGCCCTTTTGGCATTAGCCCGTGGTGCATGAACTAAAGACCCACCCGAAGTAGTATGGTGGGATGCTAGAACTAAGTTTCCATTGCCTTGAGATGTCTGAGGGATTGATTTAGTCCAACTGTGCTTACCCTCGCGCAGGTTACTTCACGCACTGTTTTGACCTACGATACCTTTGCAATCTGCTCTAATTGTCCTTCGCACAGCCCTAACCAAGGGGTTGAGGTGATTTTACACAACTATGGCAACGATCTGTGCTATTTCCCCAAGTTACACTGCGTATCTTAATTATCCTCTTATAGATGTTATTCAAATTTGCGTAACTAGATACTTTAACTCACATTCACTTAATCTACATAGTTATATATGTTCATGCACCATATAGATAAACAAAATGCCATTCCAATATATTTGATATAGAAAATAGAAAATAGATACACAGAATTGATGTAAAACTTCTCTTTATGAATGCTTCAACAATTACAGACTCGACTTTCCCTACACATTTAGTTGCAGGGGTCTGTGCACTTAGCTGCAGACTACTAGGCCCCTACACACTCAACTGTAGAGCCTTCTCCTACTCTACGACCCAAAGAATCGACTTTACACTTAGATCTTCTGCTATGCTTCTATTCCATGATCACTACTTGAATTAGAACTCTCAACTACTTAGAGCCTCGGTCTATTTATACATCCCATGGTCTGCGGACGATGGGTATATCTCTAAAGTCAACATTACAATACAAAACTGAGGGTGGACAACCCTATGACTCATTTACAACTTCGCGCTCCATGCCCATAAAATGTGGAGTCTTTACATTGGATTTACAATTTTTAGCCAAAATATGGGCTTTAAGCCCCAAAACTTTCCCTGAGGGATCCTACGCCCAACAGGCCCTCAACAGAAACATCGTGACTTGCCTTGAAGTCACTCTATCGATACAGAGATCTTCACATAAAGACCTCCCAACTCTGCCTAAATTGTTCCAAGATCGGCAGCGCACTGAGTGGTTGCCTACTACACTTCCTGGACACATTGTTCAGAGACTGCGGTAGCTAAACTAGTGTCCTAAATTTTTTTCTGTGTACCTTACATCTGCGTGAGCTTTTCTTCGATGGAGGCTATAATGATGAAGGCCTCATCGATCCATGGTTATACATGCCACTTCAAGATAGCTTCCTTGTGTCGAGTAACATCCACTTGCTCCTTCAGCGCTTTCGCCTACTGCATCAGCGCAAGCCTTTGTGTAAGGGTTACCGTCTGCGCGGTCCCTTTTATTTCATCATACTTCTACTGTAGCTCATGAGACTCTGTTTCTAGGCACTGTATATTCGAGTCCTCCTGCAAAGTAGTGAGGACCTCGAACGACTCTTAAAATAGCTTGGTATAGTTCTTCACTGCACTATTGATCTTCGTTATTCTTACTGTAATGGTGTTGGTGCGTTGTTCCTTCACCTCTAGCAAATTTGAAGGTTGCGCCTTCAATTGGATCTTGGCTATCTAAAGGTTCAGCTCCAACTGAACCTTGGCCATCTCTTCCTTTTCCTCGTGCACCGATGCTGTGAGTTTCTGGATTCATGCCTCCACTGGGTCTTCTACTGGGATGGCCAACTTTGGGACCATCTGGTAGGATTCCTCGACCACCTGCACAATTTGTCAGTTCTGAGCCACTACCTCATCATGCTACAAGCTTAATTGTTCCATATTGATTCGATGCTCTCTCATGACCTGGAGTGCGTGACCCTCCCTGGTTCACAGTTCTACAGTCACTCTGTCTTGCAAAACCTAGAGCATCTCCTGAGGGAGCACAACCATGTTTATTCCAACTCTCTTCAGTGCACTGACTAGAGGCCTGATGACCATGTTTTATGTAACCTGTGCTCCCTTTGGAAGCACTATAGTGTTGGTCGTGTGGGCACGCAACATTTCCTTAGCCACTTCCATGCCTACTACGAGGCTGGTTAACAGACTACCAGACTGAGGAGTGCATACCTGCAACTCCTATATCTATGCCCAGAGGGCCCCCAACACTATCTAGTTTTCCTCTAAAAACTATTGGAGGGCCTCTACAGTGACATCATGCATCGTCTCCCTAGTGTCATGGCGATCCCACTCAATGAGGGTGATTAGGTCGAAAGAAGTCTTTGAGGCCTTTGAATTCTTTCATAGCCCCACCTACTCTCTCTGGTGTTGTCGCTTGAGTTGTGTGGATGTTATCTGTGGATCCGCGCCAACTTCCTCTTGATCTCTATCTTGTTCAATTGAAGGAAATTTTTCTCCCTTGTGGTCCTTCTCAGCTACCCTCTGCTGCTCTTTTTCTACCTTCGTAGCATCGCACGCCCACTGTGCCTTGGTTTTTTCTACTTTGTTCCATCACTTCTCTGCCAACTGCACCATCCGCAGTTTTGCCTCCTCAGTTTTCATTTATGCAACAGACTTCTCCACTTCCACCATGGAGCTAGCTGGAGCACCCCACTTCGATAGCCATGACTCAAGGATGATGAATATGACATCGTCCATCACTAGATAATGTAGCTCCTTCTATGCCTTTACGGGGTCCTTCCTTGCCCTAATGTACACATGATGAAATTCTGCCTTGAACTCCACGAAGCTGTGCAAACTATTAAAAATAATGGGCAATAACCACGGCTTGCTATTAATCTCCATTCTAATGTTCATCTCCATGAACACCCAAAATATCTTATTGTCTCAGATCCTTTGCACATATTTAGTTGACCATAGTGAAGCGTACTTTGCTGCCTATGGAAGATCCTTTGCAATTGTTGGGAACTGGTTGTCCTCAGGCAATTCCCAAGCCACCAACACTATGGATAGCAAAAGCAATGCATAGTGGAAATTATTCCCCTACTCCTATGCCTCGTGGAAACTTTCCATGAACTCTCTGCACAAGTAATCTGCCTAGTTAGACTAGACCTCCTCTATGCATTAGGCGGAAAGTGCAACCACCGGTGCGAGCAACTCATCCACGCGACACATCCGCATAACTTTCTTGGCTAATATCTGTGTCACGACTTTGGTTGTAGTTTTATTGATACTCGAGATCATGTATACTCTCCTTTTCTTCTCCAGCTTGAAATTCTTCTTCATGGCCTCTGCGTTGGCCAAATCATCACTTTTACCCTCAGATATGTTTGCTAGATCCTCCCCTTTGTAAGGGAGCCGAGTAATTCTGTGAATTAGATGATCCATGATGGGGATTAGTTCCTCTAGCCATAAACACCCATCATGCACCAGGTAGAGCAATTGCCTGATGACAAAAATGGTCATTGGGGCACAATGGTAATGCGACACTCAGAGCAAGTTTAACAATCCTACTTTCTCTAATCCTTGCAACCACTTGTGCAGTTCCAACTCTATGAATCCCACTGGTGTGTTTTCCTTCTAGCACATTAGCTACGCGGTTGCCAAATGTGAGAATTTCTCATGGTCTGCGAGATCCCAGTCTTCAAATTTTAGTGCAAGCACTCACCCTAAGTACAGTCCATCAAAATTGATGTCGTCTAGGAGCAATGAAATTATAGAGATATCTTTCACTCATCTAGGTCCTTGGGCACCCTTGTTTTCCCCTTTCGCGGAGGAACATACATTGGCAACTTGGTCTGAGGGTCCGCGCCCTAGGTTTCTTCCTCTATTTCTTGATCCTCCTCCTCTACCAGGATTTCTTCAAAGTCTTCTTCCTCCTCATCAACTTCCAAATTGATTGCCTTCCCCTTTTCTTCCATGGTGAGTCTCATCCTTAACGAATTCCTGGGGGACACGTGCAACAGTATCATAGGTTGCTTATATTTCTTGGGTCTCATCGTGGGTGATAATTTAGGGATTTTTATG
>APFE031391546.1:0-37505 GCA_000404065.3 Pinus taeda
CCACTTCGGTGCAAAATCAAACGAAACAACAGGTAGATCAACATCGTAGTGAAAAATGTTTTGATGTAGGTGATTGGGTATTTTTACTACTACATCTCAAGCAAGCTATTTATGAGAAGGAAATGTTGGCAATACTATAAGCACTTAAAAAATGGCGACCTTACCAAATGGGAAGACTCTTCAAGGATGAGGATGTGGAAGCATTGTTTTGTGCTATTTCTATTGTCCAACAAGATTACATAAATGAAGCAAGGGATGAATGGATGAGGGATGAAGAAGTATGGTCACTTATTCAAATTGAAAAAGATCTCAATTCAAACAATATTGCCATAAATTGAAGAGGAAGGAAAAATCATATTGGAACCTGGAGCAGCCACAGAAACAAGAATCCAACAACTACGAAATCAATCAATTTTAGAGTATCTCATCAAGTGGAAGAACTTAACCACTGAAGATTCCACATGGGAGGACAAAATTTTATATAGAAGCATCAAGAACTACTCAAACGTTGAGGACAACGCTTTTTGAAGGAGAGGGGCATGTTAGGCCCCTATACTACTAGTGCAACCTCTTATTTTTATTAGTACAACCCACTTATTAAATTGATGTACCCATGTAGTGCCCATATTATTACTAATGTGCCCCATAGAAGCCCACTATTGTTATTATTGTGCCCTTACATCATTATTGTTATGTCGGCTCTAATTATGTTATGACCCCTTAGACTCCTATATATAGAAAGGAGGTCTTTTCATTTGTATCTTCCAAGAATTGTTCATTTATGTAATGTAAAGGAGGTTGCCCCCTCGAAGAGGCTGAATTCTAAGGCGTTGAACTATCTTTTCTATCTTTTCTTGAGCTAGTTTCATAACATTTGGTATCACAAGGGCTTCTTCAATTTGGTCCTTGGATTTACTCTTCTTGGATTCAATCTTATCTCTAGGATGTTCAAACATCTCCATCTTGGAAATATTCAAATTTTTTTGAACTACCATGTCAATTCGTTTGGCCTCAACAAAACTTTTAGGTTTCTTTTTTTTCCTTTAATGAATATGTTAGGTGTCCTCCCATACCCTGAGTGAATTCATCGAGAATAAGTGCATCAACGGGTCTAAGGTGATTAGGAATGTTCCTAACAATATTGTCAAATTTTTGGATAAACTCCATAATGTCTTCCATTCCCTTAACTATGTGGTAAAAATTTTCAGGATTGAAGGATTCGTTGGCATTAGATGACCATCTTTTTATAGAGGTATCTTTGAACTTGTCAGGGTCATCAATACTACCAGGACGAAGCCTAAGATACCATTCCCTTACCTTCACTTCAAAGGATAAAGCAAATAGCATCATAATTCTATCATCATCATCATGGGGAAAGCATCCAATAGAAATCATCCACCTGATCATGGGCACTTTTAGTAGCATCCCCTTTGAACTTAGGTAAAAATTCATGATATTTTTTAGGCAAAGGCTCAGGATTGTCACTCAATTCCAAAGGTCCAAAGACACTAGAAAAGTGTCTTTTATTTCTTGGGACTTTGGGTTGGTTTTGCTTTTGGTTGGTATTGATTGCCATATTGGGAGTTGAATTATCAACATTTTCAAACTTAGGGAGAAGGTTAGTTCTAATAGGTGATGGAGTTCTCTCTTCCCTTCTTGCAGTAGCCGTAGTAATAGGAGGACTGTTGTCTTCTTCAAGTAAACTAGGGGATTGGACAACGAATGGAGTCGCTAGAGGAATACTTATAATGTTGTTAATGAATTAATTACTCAATGAATTAATTCAATAGGGAGGTAGACTTGCTTCCTCCTTGGCAACGACACCAAAAATGTTACTACACAATCTAGTAGGGGTCCTAGGAGGGGTACCTAAAGGAAAACTACTAAACCAAATTGAAACAACAGGAAAAGGACCCACTATCACCTCAATCAATGTCCACTCTCTTTATGCAATTTCACTGATGGGAGGAATCCCAGTAAACACTAGAGTGATGAGATCAATGATTAGATATGGTGTGATTTCCAAAAGCCCATTCAAAGGAGAGGCTCAGATTGTCCAGAAATCAATGCTAGTAGAGTTAGGGTTAGATTTCTATTTCTTGATAATTACTTGTGAATTATGTTGGCTTCTTTTACTTCTTTGTTATATTATCTTTCATCAATTAATTACCAAATTATGTGTGTATGAAGATAAAAGAAACACAAGACACAAGATGTAGGCACTCAGCCAGGGCAAAACCCCTCTCTAGGGGAAAGCCCAATCAACAATTCTTCATTCAGTAGTTTCACGAGATAATCCAAGACTCTTGACTTAGACAAAGACTTCCTCCACACCAAGTCAACCCTCACTTCCTCCTTGTAGATGCATACCCTTCAATAGCAACTTCAACCTAGTAGCAGCAACAAATTCGACTAAATGAAGAAAGACTTTGATCTCCCTAGATACTCCACTTCAGTGAGAGATAGATGGCCCAAAATTTTGATCTTGATGTTTTCTTCCTTCAAAAAATTCGCACTCTTTTCCAGTTTCTTTCCAACTCTTCTTCAACTTCACATTTCCCAGCTTTTTCCTTCTGGATATCATTCAATGAGAGAGAGAATGAATTCCTCCAAATGAATTCGAATTGCCTTGTGTATATAGCCTTCTAGTGAGGTCAAAATGTCCTTCCTGAAGCTGACTTGATCTCTTTGAGGCCGACTTGGTGTGGAGGGGACAAATATCATATTTGACTCAATATTAATTCTTTTTACATGATTCAAAAGCCCAAGAAGGGTCTCTTTTAATGGAAAATGGCTCTAATGACTCGGGATAAATCCTAGAATCTCTGAATTGGGACTTTGACCTAAAACATGATGACCCAAGCATGAAACCCATGCTTTAATAAGTCATAATAATAATAATAATAATAATATTTTCTTCAACCTTTTGATAAATACATTTCATTGTGGCTCATACATTTATGAACACTGAACCTAGTTATGTATTTCAACACTCCCTCTTAACTAGGGAGGTATTCATAATAAAAGGTACAAGAAAGATCTCAAAACACATGAACCATGAAGAATTTGGGCACCCCAATGCCATGGACTAGATTCTTGACCAGGGCAATCTATCTAGGTCCTCCAACACTTTAGGCACTCACGATGCCATTGACTAGGTTCTTGACCAGGGCAATCTATCTAGGTATGACTAAGATGGACTAAAGCTTTCAACTAGTATAGGTACCATCAGGCTTGTTAACCATCAGCCCAGGGATCCAGGTGCGTATATGAGGTCAAAGCTCTAAGACCAATGTCACCCTCCCTACTTCAGGATATAGACATCAACACAAAGTGTCGGACAGATGTCCCACCAGGAAATGTGTCTTGCACACAAAGCCTCAACACTCCTGATTATTCCAATTGGTAGCAAAACCTCCTCGATCAAACAGATCGGTAACAAATCTCTCTCATGTAACCAACATGCTATCAAACGTCAGAGAGATTTACTTGTACAAACACAACCCCAATTAGTAGCAAACTCTCAAAAGTACTTAAGTAGACACAAACCTTTGGGTCTTCCAGAAAACCAGATGTTGCTTCTTGACAGAAGATTCCTCAATCATTCAGTTTCCTTTCCTACTTCATAATCAACTTTCCTTCTGTTAGCAACACCTTAATATGTGTTCTCCAATTATTGCAAGGTATTCATCATGACTATAGTATGCGCTCCCTCTCAACTCGGGACTTGTTTTCATGAAGACAAGAGTGATGTGGTATTCTCTTACTCATGGCCTTCACTAATACTTACGGTTGTTAGTCTTGGTCTAGTGCATGACAAATGAAGTAGAGAACCATATCCATCACTCCATCTTAACTAGAGAGGATATAATCATTCCTATACAAGGAATATACCCAAGCTCTTGCTTAACTTAGGGAGATCAACTTATTTTCTAGGACATTGAAGAATCAGAGTTATCATGACCATCATCATCCATATAAATTTCTTCATCATTCTTATCAAATGAACATCTTCACCATCTTGAAAATTATGTACTTGCAAAACTTAGATAACAAGTACAACCAAATCTACAGAGGCATGAAGTTAACCATATCATAATCATATTAAATATGGAAGCATTCAAGATTAGACATCAAACACCTAAACTTAGTTAGGCTCACCAACAACAAGAAGCACATACTTTTATACTCCAGCTATATGCTAGGGTTTTTGTCTTAAACCCTAGATTTCATCATCAATACTTTGAGCACCTCAATTAAGAGAACAACCTTCATTATATCTAGGGATTCAATATTTCTTCCAGAGATATGACATGACCTATTACAATATATTGCAAACCCTAGAAGCAACTCAAACAAATATATTTCTACAATGCATCCAACAGTATTGAATTCATTTGTTTGACTTCTACTAGGATTTAATGCAAACCCTAGATTCCATTCATGAGACACTAAGGTTTCAATAATAATAAAAAATCATAGCGTAATTTCAGATTTCAACAATCTTTCATAAATCTCAGATTATCACACTTGTCATCACATATTACAAAATTGAGCTTCTACTAAAGTTTAGTTACAAAACCCTAGAATTCACAAATGCTATCATCCTATAGAATAAAACTTTGACTAGGGCTTAGTTCCAAACCCTAGGATTGATGACCATCAACAATTTGGTCAACGCACATGTCTAAGATTTCATCATCATGCACAAGCATATCATAGCATGTGTTAATCAAACCCAATGCCACAAATATCAATAAAAGTTAGACATATAACAAACTTGATCAAAGTAGGGTTTCAGAGGACAAACACACATATACGAAGTATTTTATTTCTAGGACATTATAAGGGTCTTTCTTATACACCTTACCAAACCCTAACGATCTAGGGTTTCAATGATAAACATAAAAACCCCTAATTTATCAATACTTAAAAGGTTTGGGATTTCAGACATCACCATTCAACCCTAACAAGTTAGGGTTTTCATTACCATACCAAAACCCCAAACATGACATCATTAAAACTTAAAAAATCAAGAATATCCTTCTCTTAGACTTCACCAATAACCCTAAGTAGGCTAGGGTTTCATACATCATCATTGACATACCCTTAAGTTAGGGTTTTTACAAAGAACCTTTTTAGGGTTCCACAAGAGTAACCAAAGAAATGAGGGTAGATTTTTAATGATGGATCACCCAATCAAGAATCTTTATGATTCAAAAGAGCTAGACACAATGATGTTAGTAACAGCTTATCAAGAATGAATGTCATGAAGGGAGAGAAACTTATAGTTTAAGACATACCTTTGTTTCTTAACAAACCTTGTAATTCCAATGCTTTTTCTTGTGATGCCTTCTTCCTTGTTCCTTGAGTATTTAGCAAGTCTTTCCTAAACAAGGAAAATATTAATATAAATGTGATTAGTATTTAATGCAAACAAACTTAGATAAGTAAGGAAAACTAAAAAATGAAAACGTAATAAGATACTTATCTTTCGAAGTTGTTAAGGGCTCCCTCCAAGCTTGAGGGATACTTAGAGTAGAAAGATATGCAAGGGAGATAGAGTCCCTAAGAGTTCCTAGCAAATAGGTCCTTGACTTCAGGCCCTTCATGTTTCTTATTGGTGAAATTTCTTTGGCAAAGTTTGCTCGATCCCTATCCCTTATTTCTTGGCCCTTTAGACTTCTTGATTTCTTTGTAGACTTCTTCACTTTTCCTTTTACTAGATCCAAGACTTTATTCTTTTTGACGATGAGATCTATCCTCTTCTTCCAAGCATTGTAATTGGATGCTCCTTCTACTTTGTTCTCTTCCTACATTGTGTTAGACAATGTCCTTGAATATAGTAAGCTTCTTTCCTTATAAGGTCTCCTTATATGATCCTTTAATCAACTTCTTGAGGTTCCTTAGATTCCTTTGAATAGATCCTTAAATTGTCTTTTTCCTTCTGCTTCACCTTAGCTCGATTCTCCATTCTCCAACATCAATGATGTTGATCTCAGGCCTATAATAACATACCTTTTGTTGTCTCCCAATTCCACTACATGAGAAGATGATTCCTTTGATAGAGTGTGAAGTTGTTTTCTCTTCCTTGTCATATGCCTAGATGATTCATTGTCAATAATCCATGCATTATCATTATTAAGTGAACCTGTAAATGCAGCCAACAACCCTTGAATTTTGACTTCATTGAATAAATAGTAGAAGATCATCTTGATACTTCTTGCAGTATTGAATCCCATTCTTATCATGGAGGGAGTAATCATTTCCTCCAAGCCAACGAAGTGATATTCAATCTTCTTTGACCTTAGCTTTGATACCATGTTAAGAAATCAATGCTAGTAGAGCTATGGTTAGATTTCTCTTTCTTGATAATTACTTGTAAATTATGTTGGATTGTTTTACTTCTTTGTTATATTATCTTTCACCAAGCAATTACCAAATTTTGTGTGTATGAAGATCACAAAAATACAAGACTCAAGATGTAAGCACTCTGCTAGGGCAAAACCCCTGTCTAGGGGGGGAACCCAGTCAACAATTTTTCCTTCAGTGGTTTCCTAAGATAATCCAAGATTATTGACCTAGACAAAGACTTCCTCCAAACCAAGCTAGCCTCGACTTTCTCCTTGTAGATGAATATCCTTTAATAGCGACTTTGACCTAGCAACAACAACTTGCAATAACAGCTTCGACCAAGCAACTGGCAACAATAGCAGCAACAACTTTGACTAGGAAAAGAAAAACTTCGATCTCCCTAGATACTCCACTTGAGTGAGATAGATGGCCCAAAATTTTGATCTTGATGTCTTCTTCCTCCCTACAAAATTTCGCACTCTTTTCCAACCCCTTACCAGCTCTTCTTCAACTTCGCATTTCCTAGCTTCCTCCTTCTAGATATCAAACTATGAGAGAGAGAGAGTGAATTCCTCCAAATGAATTCCAACTGCCTTGTATATATAGCCTTCTAGTGAGGTTGAATTTTCCTTCTTGAAGTCGACTTGATCTCATTGAGGCCGACTTGATGTGGAGGGGAGAAATATCATATTTTCCTAAATATTTATTCTTTTTACATGATTCAAAAGCCCAAGAAGGGTCTCTTTTAATGGAAAATGACTCTAATGACTCAGAATAAATCCTAGAAGTCCTCAGGTATGAAACCCATGCTTTAATAAGTCATAATAATAATGATAATATTTTCTTCATATTTTTGATAAATATATTTCATTGTGACTCAAATACATTTATGAAGACCGAATCTAGTTACATATTTCAACACAGATAAGGGCTTGCTTGCTTCAAAAACAAGATAAGTGCTCTCCAAGAAAGGCTTATATAGATAAAGCCTAGACCTAGGGAAGAAAGGATAGTCAACACAAGGGGTATACCTAAATCAAGGATTCCTAAGGGAATAGGAGGACCCCTCTAAGGGTTTTCTGAAATAGTGATCATATAATGATTGGGACCATAAGAGATACCTAGGGGTGCACAAAAGAGGCTTAGGGTTTGAAGGATCAAAGAGGAATGAGATTCCCTAAGAGAATCAAGGGTAATATAGGTCAATGAATAATTAACTTCCAATGAGTTTTCAAGTATAGTTGACCTGAAGAAAGCCACTAACCCAAGAAACCTAGAGTTAGATATGATGTTGGAGCTAGGGCTTGGGATACGTGCAAATCTAGCCATGAGAATTTGCTAAAATTTAGAGGAGATCGAGAGGATATCCCAGTGCAGTAGTGGACCAACTCGCTCTTCAAATGAGTCAACCTAGTGCATTTCACACTAAGCCTTAGGAGACATCTAGGGTTAGGGCACAAAAGAGTGAAGAAAGGTAAAAAAGGAGTTTAAGGATGATCACCAAGATTTTTGAGACCCAATGCCTTACAATTGGGAGAATGGAGTCAAGATTTATTTTGATCTCAATATTTCACTCAATTAAGTTGACCTAAGCACCTATTGTAGCCCTAATGATGCAACAACACAACTACTACAGGTATTTATACTTCATTCAATGTTTGATGGAGTTTCAAGGCAATGCAATGTGTGATTAGACCTATAGGAACATTCATTCACGTATTATTTAACATGTAATGCATGCAATCCTTCAAATCCCAGTGTTTTCAAGAATTCACATTTCAAATAGGGAACAATAAGTCTTGGCAAGCATTCCATACATTAATCATGTAGCAGTCTTAAAGAAAATAGCATGAAAAATAGCACTTACAAGAGAAAGCAAATATATCCATCCATCAAAACATCAAAGAGAAGCTCCAAAATTCGATAGCAAAATTTCCAAACATCAAAATGCATCCAAAACATCCAATTCATCCTTCAATCGCAGGTCCAATTTCTTTTCACAAGAGAAATAGAAATCCAAGTGATGATTGTGAAAATTCTTTGAAATGTGGCAATTGGAATTAATTCTCCTAACTGATTAGCAAGTTATTAATTTTCTTATTAATACTGAATTAATCACACTGCAATTTCTTCACCAAATGAAATAAACGTTATAGAAAATAAATACTGGAAACTGAGAAATATATCAGCGCACACATGAAAATTGACACAATTATTTTTCGATAAATGTCCCGAGAAAAACCTAATGTGCGAAAACTGGTGCAGCCGCTGAGGGTTTTATTATTAATTTGTAGTGAAATATGAGTACAAGGAATCTGGATGCCCAACTAGCTATCCAATCTGAGAGATATACTGACATAATCACCTGTGGGAAATTACCCTCTTCTCCAAGCAATCCCGATACAAACTGACAGTTGAAAGGCAAGTCATCCAAACCCTCTACACAGGCCCTGTGTCACCTTTGCGTAGCCTGCCACACGCTTAGACCAAAACTAATCCTAATCAAGTCGTCCTGCTTGCTACTGACTAGAGAAGTGTCTCTCCTGCCTTTTGGAAAATCCTCCTGGCCTCTAGACACTAAAACGACCTCCTCTCCAACTAAATCAAACTGTTATTTTTGGACAATTGTCCTTGGAAAAATCCAATTCGGGAAAACCAATGCAACATATAGAGGGTTTGTATTATTAAGAAAATTCATAAATACAACTAGGGTGCCAAAAATGGCCCACCCAACATAGAATATCCTTGGTAGTAATACCTCTATCCGAAGACATATATTTTGGCAAATCAACAACCGGATGATCAAACCCCATAGCGACTCTGGATGTTCCCTATGCTGGACAGCGAAAGCTGCTCCAAGTACTGCTCTGGAACTGCGTCACTCCTTTAGGAGCTACATCACCCTCTCCCGGCTCGGAATCTGCTGATCTCCTCCTAGTCTGCCCCATAGAATCTCCCCAACACTGCCTCTGAGGCCCAGTGTCAGTCTCTACGCTTCTATGTCACCTGGGTCACCTCGTTGGCCTCTGCATCACCCCTTCTAGGGCTTGCACTGTCTCTCTCGGCATTGCCCTGCCTCGCTGCTATATATTCTTCAGCCTCGGATGAAAATCCCTTTCTGAACTACCCCTCATTGCAACTCTGATCACTAAATCGATTTCTTCAGCAAACCTCGCCCGAGAAAATCAAATTCTTTGATCACTTGGTGTGTCTCCCACTGACCCTCAAGCCTCCTCCTATACTTTTCTTGTTGACGAATCAACGGTCGAGATTAAGTCCCTAATCAACGGCTAAGATTATAACTAGCTTCGTCCTTGTTAGTTAGAACTTTCTCACCCATATTTTATTAATACACATTAACATTTTTATTTTCCTTAAGTTTAAACTTAGGAACTCATTAAAAATATTAATTATTTTAATAACTCCTCATCTGGGTGGAAATTCTACAAACTATTTCTGGGTCTTGGAGATTTCATTTGCCTTAGCCTCTCCACCAATTTTCAAAGCTAGAGCACATCCGATGCTACCCAAAATCAACATTGAACTCCATTAGGTCTCCTTGATGGCCCTTTGACATATTGTATTATTCATTTTTCCATTTTGAGAGTCTTATTTTTGTGTTATGGAGCTATCTTGGTGGGCTTGTCACCAAGTCATGTGATTTTTGCATATTATTTTATTAGTTGGGGCATTATTAGGCATAACTAGGAAAATTGAACCCTTTAGGAAGGATATATATTGATGAGATGATCATCACTTAGACTTGGATCATTGTTTCTTCTGGTAATTTCGTTATAGCTTTTTGATGGATGAATTGGTTTCTTAATGCATTTCAATGTTTGGAAGAGCTTAATTCTTGTCTTGGAGCTTTGATTTTCTTGCACTTGGAGGATTTGATTAATTTCCCTATACTTGTGAGTACTCTTCTTCATGTTTTATCTTGTACTTTGTCTCATTTAATGATTATGAAATATTTTCGTTCACGAAGTTGGTGTAGCTGCCCTAATGCTAATGCACTAGTCTAATCTAAGGTGATCACCAAAAGAAAACTAATTTCACCTCTTCTCCTTTTATAACACCTAACCATAGTAGGCTTCCTAGGGCATCACATGAAATTGTTTCTAGCTGTAAAAAATCCTTGAAAATTGGTCAAGAATTGCATTCAGGTCTTCTTAAGAGTTCCTCCAAATTTGAAGTTAATCCGATGGTGGAATCTGAAGATATTGAAAGCCCTAGCTCAAAGACTTTTTTCTCCCTAGGTTTCTTTGGGTTGGTGCCTTCATTAGGATCATTACATTCACATTTCAAGATAAATCTAATTCCTTTGATCCTCTTTTCCTCCGTAACTTGGTCAAGTGTATTATTTTGTTGTTCAACCCCAAACCCTTGACCTTGTTTGGGACCACTAGGGCTTCTTTGTGGTCCTGCAACCTTGTAATTGCAACTTCACAAGGATTGCTTAGAAACCCTATTCTTCTAGGATTCTTTGGTTTAGGGCACCTCTTATCAAGACATACCTCTCAACCCTAGATCCAGGTATCCTCTTAGCCCTTCTTAGAGAGCCATACATCTTGCCTCTAAAGAAAGTAAGTTTATTATCTGAGCCTCTCTTATGAATTGGCTTTGGAATCACTTTATATCCTATCATTTATCTTTCTAGTGATTCTTCTCATACTAGGACTTCTCCCATTACTAAAAGTCTGTAAAGAGCAAGGAGCTTTCGCTGAGGTGACAGTATGTTATTGCTCCATTGTTTCCACTTGACCTATTAGTTGCTCTATAGGAACCCCTCTTAGTACCCCTGCTAGTTTGAGCAGTAACATGCCCCACAGTCACTTCAGAGAACCACATATGTTTTGCTTGGAAACGAAGGGCCAAACCCTTGGTCATCGTCATGAGAGCCCCAATCTTCGATTTGTCACGTGGAGGACTTGTCTAGGCCTTCCAACGACCCATTTTCACTATTTGTCTATCATCTCAACCCTCTTGAGAGGCTTATTGTTTATCTTTGGAGCTATTTGGTGCGCTTGTCGCCAATTAGATTGTTATTTTGCACGTTAGAGTCATTGTTAAGGGCTCATATTTCACCAATTCGAATTGCTATAGGCTCATAAATATAAGTGAGGCCTCATTTGTAAATCATATTTGTTAGTTTTTGTAGCATCAAAGGTCTTTTGGTCTTGACACTTTGTGGAGAGGCTAAAACACAGGAGTTCTCCAAAATGCAGAAATCATTTTTGGAAATTCAACCTAGAGATAACTCAATTAAATTAATAGACCATCATTTAAATTTTTCCTAAGTCTAACTTAGGAAAACTGGTTAATTAATAGTAATTAGTTGAGAAATGTGAGAATTATCTAGAAACTCACATGGATCGACTTGGATATGATCTCAGCGATCGATTAAGTTTTATTCTTGGTCGTTGGAGTCCCAACTGGTGATTACAAGAAGAGGTCGGTGGATAGATGGAGAGACACACAAGTGAGAGCCAGCAGTGCGAGGTCCTTGGGCATTTCGATCTAGCCAACAATAGAGTTCGAGCCAGAGAGGGGACACAGAGCTAAAGAGGGGCAAAGACAGTGATCCAAAGGAATATTTTCTAGTTTTAGAGAGGCAAGAAAGGAGGCCAAAATTATTTTGCCAGGAGGTTGCGTAGGGATTATACAGTGCCTCAAGAAGGAAGTTCGATTTACTTGAAGAGGAGGTCGTTTCAGTTTCTAGATGCCGAGATTATTTTCAATTGAAGAGGGTTTAAATTTAGACAACTTACTTTTCAACTGTCAGATTATTTAAACTTTTTCCTGAGTCTAACTTAGGAAAATTGGTTAATTAAAAGTAATTTAATTAAGAAATGTGAGAATTTTCTAGAAACTCACGCAAATCGACTTGGAGATGTTCTCAACCATAGGTTAAGTTTTGATCATGGTCATTGGAGTCCCAGCTGGAGATTATAAGAAGAATTCAATGGGTAGATGGAGAGACACACAAGAGAGAGCCAATAGTGCGAGTTCCTTGGGTAGTTCGAGCTAGCTAGAAGCAAAGTTCCAACCAAAGAGGGGACATAGAGCTAGAGAGGGGCAGAGATAGTGATCTAGAGGAAGATTTTACAATTATAGAGAGGCAATAGAGGAGGCAAAAACTATTTCTTTAGGAGGCTACGCAGGGACGACACAGTGCCTCAAGAAGGAAGTCCCTTGTGTTATGTTCTTTGTTTATTTTAGTGCTTGATCTGTATATTTGTGAAGGCTGCAATAGTGTTTACTTCGATGTTTATGCAATTAAATAATTTTTTAATGTAAAGAACAAGTAGGAGATTGTAAACCAGAAATTGCAGTAGGGGTTTTTGATGTGTTAGATTCAGGAATTTTCACCTGGTATCAGAGGGATTGCAGATCATAGGCGACTGAAGGCACCAACCAAGAAATATGAGAGTCTGCAATAGAGAATTAGCTGTCCAGAGAGATGGCGTTGTTCCAGAGTTGGAGAGGCAGACGGAGGAGTGACGCAGAGGCTCACGCAGTGCCTGCGTCAGCATTCTGAGCTGGGAGAGGAAGACACAGTAGCTAGGAGGAGCCCACGTAGTAGATGCGTCAGCCATCAGGGCCAACATAGAGGCAGAGAAGTGCAGATCAGGTTCACACATAGCCATGTCATTTTTCTAAGCCAGGAAGGATTGACGTAGTTGGCCGGGAGGAGTAGATTTAGCCCACGCAGAGATTGCACATACCCTGAAGGGCTCAAAGTCTTCGAGTTACCAGGGCTAAGTGAGCTGTGCAGATTTTGATTTGAGGACCTGGTGGGACATTGTTTCTGTCGGTGCAGAACAGTCTTTAAGGAGACTGAACCAGGGTAGAGGGAAGCACTACCTCGACAGATTTCTAGCCAAGAAATCTAGATCCGGGTTGCAGCGACAAAATAGGATTGGAGACGAGTGATTAGACGGTTGGCCAGAGGATTTCTGAGAGGGAAATCAGGACTCAGAGGGAGTCTAGAAAAGAGGAGCAAAGATGGCAATGAATGGGTTGAAGGATCAGGATAGACTGGACGAAGCATCCAATTTTGTCATCTGGAAGGCCAATATCCTGGCAATCCTAGACAAACAACGCATCAAGGACTATGTTTTGAAGGTGGTTGTTGAACTAGTCAACGTTGAAGCATTGAAGAAATAAGAGGAGGCTTAGGCTAAGGCCAAGTGCATGATCCTAGACGGGGTCAAAGATCATGTAGTACCACACATTGCTGAGAAGAACACAAGGGAGATTGGGGAGACCATGACCACCTTGTATCAGGATTCTATTGTGCAACAAAAGATGCTATTAGAAAATTAGCTGACATAGTATCAGATGCAGAAAGGAGAAGAGATAGATCCCTTCCTTCTCAGGTTGCAAGGGATTCGTGACCAGCTTACTTCCGTGGGGTCTGCACTGGATCCAATGTTCATGGTCAAGACTGCCTTGAATGCAGTCTCCGAGAAGTGGGAGACGTTTGTCCAAAGCATTTTGGGTAGAGCAACTCTCCCCAGTTGGGAGGAGATGTGGGTAGCTCTTCGAGAGGAAGAGCTCAGGAGATTGACCAAGGCGGGGAGTAGCAGTAAGGGAGTTCAAATCAACTATGGGGAGTTGAGACATTATGCCTCTCAGTGCCCCAGGGAGAAAGGCAAGGGAGAAGCTTCCGACTCAAAGGTTGCTCTAGCAAAGGTGCCTCTAGAGTGTTCATGTGCCTCTAGAGAAGAGGTGGGGAGACTTAGAGCTTTTGTGGAGAGGACTACAGAAAGGGGGCAGGATCCTTGAGGTGCCCATACTCTTGGATCACCTACGGCTACGGGAGCCCTTAAAGACAATAGCATGATGACAGGTGTCGGGTGGCGCAAGGTGTGATGGAGTGACAAGGCAGTGCTAGAGTGCAGAAGTCTGTAGCAGCGTAGTGGAGGTTGCAGCCGTGCAAGAGGCACATAAGAGGTTGCAGTAGTGCAGTGGCAGCAGAGGGAGCAGAGATATAGCAGCAGAGGTAGCTTCAGCATCACGGTGCTTCCACTCTGACCAGGATATTAGTGTTTGGGTAAATTCAGTTACTTACTTCTTGGTAACTGAGTTGCAGTGCAACAGTTAGCAGTGGTAGTGCTATGGGCAGCATGAGGCAACACTTTGGGAGGGAGTTGCAGTACAGATGCAGCAGTGGCAATGGTAGTGTCATGGGCAGTAGTACAGGAAGAAACAATGCAGTGGATGTGGGGCAGCAGGCCAAGCATCAACACAAAGGACCGATGCGGAGGATCAATGTGATGCTTTTATGGAGAAGCATTGCTAGAGCACAGTCCTCGCTAAGAGGGAGTGTTGATTTTGGGTAGCATTGGATCTGTTCTGGCCTTGAAAAGTTTTAGAGAGGCTAAGGCACATGAGATCTCTAAGACCTAGAAATTGTTTGGAGAAATTCCACCTAGATGAGGAGCTATTAAAATAATTAATATTTTTAATGAGTTCCTAAGTTTAAACTTAGTAAAAATATTAATGTGTATTAATAAAATATGGGTGAAAAATTTCTAAGTGACGAGGATTAAGCTAGTTCTAATCTTAGTCATTGATTAGGGACTTAATCTTGGCCATTGATTCGCCAACAGGAAAAGTATAAGAGGAGGCTTGAGGGTCAATAGGAGACACACCAAGTGATCAAAGTATTCGATTTTCTCGGGGGAGGTTTGCTGAGGAAATCAAGTTAGTGATTGGAGTTGCAGTGAGGGGCAGTTCAACAATGAATTTTCATCTGAGGCTGAAGAATACATAGCAGAGAGGCAACACAGTGCCAGGAGAGCGACATAGGCCCTAAAAGGGCTGACACAGAGGTCGCAAAAGGCTAATGCAGGGGAGCAAAAGCCATAGAGGCTGACGCTGGGCCTCAGGGGTAGCTCTGGGGAGATTTTATGGGGAAAACTTGGAGTAGATCCAACAAATTTTGAGCCGGGAGAAGGTGACGCAACTCCTATAGGAGTGACAGAGTTTTAGAGCAGTACTTGGAGCAACTTTCACTGTGCTACATAGGGAACAGCGGGAGTCACTATGGGGTTTGATCATTTGGTTGTTGATTTTCTAGAATATCTATCTCCGGATAATGGTACTATAGCAAAGGATATTCTCCATTGGGTGAGCCATTTCTGGCACCCTAGTTGTATTCATGAATCTGCTTAATAATATAAACCCTCTATATGCTGCACCAATTTTCCCAAATTGGGTTTTTTCAGGGACGATTGTCCAAAAATAACGGTGTCCCTTGTGTTATTGTCTTTGTTTATTTTAGTGCATGATTTGTATATTTGTGAAGGCTGCAATAGTGTTTACTTCGATGTTTATGCAATTAAATAACTTGTTAATGTAAAGAACAAGTAGGAGATTGTAAACTAGTAATTGCAGTAGGGGTTTCTGATTTGTTAGATTCAGGGATTTTCACAATCAATGTGTGCCAAAATGAATGAGTGAGCTCCAAACATAGTGATCAAAGGGTTGGCCCCTTGATATCCAAACAAATGACTTGTGGTGCTCCCTTGTGGCTGTGAACACTCCTCGGGCGATGCCTTGATCCCAGAAGGAATCAAGTGACATTTTATGACCAAATTTCCCATTCGCATCGATTTCCTACAATTAGTATCTAAGGGTAGAGATACCCTATCTTCCTCTTTCTTATCTTCCACAAATGCCTTTTCCCTCAGTCCAATCTCGAGGGTTTAATCATAGACTGGTCCTTCTAAAAGCTCTAAAACAATGTTTTTATCATTTTTATGCAGCCTTTTGTAGCCACTGTTGACCACTCTGTGTAAACTACCCTATAGCAGTACACATTTTTTTAAAGGGGTTACATCATGTTCAAGCAACCAGAAGTCATTTCCATCTTTCAAAGTTTATCAAAGTTGTAATTCCAAATTCTGCAGCCTTGTGGGCCATCGTAAAAATGATTCTAGTAAGACTATGAAGCCATGTAACACACCTAGGTAAGATTAAGAATTTCAGTGAAGAGTTTCACCCTAGGGATTTTTTTGACGTCACTAATTATGTGTTTTTAAACATGAATAATTAACAGAGTTTTCTCCCAAACCTACCCCAAAGCTAGGGTGGGGCTTAATGGTGATGTCTTAAGTGATTCCTAGTGTATCGAGTGTATGTATAATTATCATATTAGATCATGTCTTGAGTCTCATAGAATTTGGTTAAGTATGTAATATTAATTATTAAAATTTCCAACTTGTCGGAATTTTAATAAAATGGTGCATGTATAATTATCATACTAGATCATGTCTTGAGTCTCATAGAATTTGGTTAAGTTTAAGTATCTAATTTTAATTATTAAAATTTCCAAATGGTCTGAATTTTAATAATTATTTGATGTAAATTGTAAAATCAAATGTTTGTAAAGATGGATGTAGTCTACTCATAATTAGAACCTCTACGTCACAGTTGTGTGTTTAGACACCATTTGAGGGTTGAAATTATGTCTGTCCCCTCAAATTATTTTTATTTTTGGTGTTTTGGAAAAAAACGATAAAACATTAGCCAAAGAATAGTCAAAAAATTAAAATTGTGAGAAAAAAATTCTCTCCAAGTGTAAAAATGAATTTTTGGAGAATGTGGTCTTTCCCAAGGAAGAATTAAATTTGAAAAAACTCAATTCCAAGGCAGAAAAACCCCAAAAAAGTTCAATAGGGCCATAAATGAACTATTTTTTCAAGAAAATCAAATTTCTGGGTCCAAAAGAAATTAATTTTTCAAGGTCTTATATCAAATAAAAAATCAAGATTTTCAAGAAAAATTGAACTTATGGAATAAGGTGGTTAAGTCAAAAGTGAGGTTTTTGAGGAAAAAAGTTAAAAATAGTATTTTTTTGGTCTAGGAAAAAAGGTGTTTATTATAGAATTCGAATTTCTTCATTCGGATCAAGGGACAAGATTTAATTTTCACATGGATCAAGCATCTAACAGTTGTTATTCCCCAAGGATCAAGTCAAAATTGTGCAACTTCTTGGACCTAGCTGTTTCCCACTTAGAGGGGGATCTAGATCTCTCTAGTTTCTATAAATTGAGCCTAAGGCTCCTCATTATAACATCTTTGGATGGTGATCTGGCTCTGAAAGTTTTGTAACATTATATTTTCTGTGTATTGAAAGCAAAGTATTTGGGGGGTCAATTATGGTGTATATCTTCAACTTATTATGGTAAATTTATTTTGGTGATTCTTTAAATTTTTACTTGTGCATTAAATTTGTTAAATTCTTCAGTTATTTGGATTTATATTTGCTTGTTTGCACCTATATTTGGGTTGTGAGCATTGTTGTTTGCTAGATCTAGTGGATTCGTGTTTGCATCACCGGAGCTTGTTTTCACTGTATCTTGTTACCCACCATTTTGTGGGTGATATCCCTAAGAGAATTTTTCTCCAAGATGGTACTCAATCAGCAGCCAATAGCTAGCTCATAATGCATTTTCTTTGCCACCTAAGCCAACGATGTGGTCCCTCGCCCATCAGCCATGATCATATGTTTGAAGGTGGGCCTCTTGAACCTAAAGGTATGCAGTGACATTTGGTAATTGAGTATTTTCGTTTTCTTATCATGGACACTTTTGGGCATGGATTAATGCTGGGATTCGGTAGAAAGAATGGGTTAGGTTTGTGCCCTTGTCCCATAGCCCCTTTTGGATATTAACCTTGCATCCTAGTCCTGTGGGATCTCTTTTACTAGCCATTTGGCTCTAGGGATGGTATTTCATTGGAAACCCTAACTTTGGTTGCGTGGTCCCACTACCCCTTATCCACTTATATTACCCTCTTTCCATTCATTATTACCCCATTCATCATTTCTCCCACCTAGGTCCACATTCCTCCATTGGGTCCGCATAGGGTTAGCATGCCCCTCCCCCTTGCCCACACCTTGGGTCATGGCCTAGAATGAAGCCCAAAGGTTGATGCAGTTAAAACGAGAGATAAAAGCATATATGGCCACATTCAACAGGAAAATGTAACCACAAAATTCAAAAGATGGTCGGGACAAACACATTTAGCATGTGGGCAAAAGCCAATACATGACCTCTACCCCATCATCATGGCCATCCCACTGGCTCCTACAGAATCTATGAACTGCCTTCATCATATAGGAACCCATGACTGTCGTAACCCTTGGTGGGCAATGAATTGTCCCACCTTAAAAGGGGTATCCATTGCTATATCTTATACATCATGCTCTCACCCATTGAGCCCCGAGCAGTTAATGAAAGAAAATAATAAAAAGGCAGAAGAAATATAAAGAAGGGTGGAAAAATAAAGGTCGGGGCACCTCATGTACCACCATTTCTCCCTCCTATACATTATAAACCCAAGTGTGGGATCCCCTCTTATTAGCTACCCTTGAACCCCAGCATGTGACCTAGGGATGCCCCTTCTCTTTCCCACTTCATTTACCCATATGTCACATGCCACCACCTATTGAAGGATGTACCTTGACTACATTATCCCCTTTAGAAGTAGAAACCACCTAATAGGATCATTAGTTAACCCCATTTGGAGTTTAGGAGACATTGGCACATCCCAAAACCCATGATGGAAGGCAGACCATTGTGAGTCCCCACCTATGGTCTATGAGTAGTAAGCTCATTTACTCGATTTCTCTAATGACTTGTTTTATTGGAAGGCTAGGGGACACATTGGATCTTATGCAGCATTGCAGATGGTCTCTATATTGGGTTTGGTCTCCCTACACGGGGTCCTAATCTTTTAGAGGGCTACATTGGCACTTGTAGGGTGTGTGTAAGAGCCATGGACCTCCACAGCAGCAGAAAAAACTTCATGGATACCGACATCCATTCAGAGATTTCTCGTGGTTCACTTATTGGAGGAGGGAGATGCACCTGATCCATCATGCCCTGCTGGCCCCAGATTTGCACCACACACTTGGCAAATGATCCAGGACTTGCAGGATGATGTGTCATCACCTACACCATCATCCTAGCCCTTGAAGGCGGTCTATAGGAATCTTCGATTTGTTTAGAGACCCATGACGACACTTGTGTGCCCCACATGTCATTTGGAGCACCACAGGTTATTATAAGGGGCCACCCCCTTGTCCATTGCTATTAAGGGTCCTATTCTTCACTGTGGCACCCATGGACCTCATTAGGCCTCTTAGAGGGCCCAATGACATGCATAGATTATTATTTGATGTAATATCCCTTCCAATAAAAATTTGCTAAGTGCCTTTCTCAATTTTTGCAAATTTTTGATGGAGAAAATTTTGGGTACAAACTTAGGATTAGTGGGTGAAATTTAATTAATTTGATTGTGTGTGGTAGGAGAGGCCCCAAACATTAGGCAAAGGAAAGATTAACCACATAGTGGGATGTGAGGACCACCCCATGAGGATATACGCAACCCTTAGTGGAGAAGTTCGAATGGCTTAGGAGTGAGTTGAATTTACTTGGTGGAGGGACCCACATGAAGTGAGGAAGCAACAACTATAAATATGACAAATATAGCAGTATTTGAGTCTTTTTTATCATTTGACTATCTCATTGTTGCTCAAGCTGCTTAGTTGCATTACAAAGTGTTGTTGAGCACTAGAGTTTCCCAAGGAGGAAACTCACCCTTTCTTCGGTGGACTTCAATTGCCACCCTAGGAAGTCATTCTATTATCTTTTGGAGACTAATAGAGGAGTAGCAGCAGGTGCCACGAATTCCCTTGATCAGCTTGGACGCAGAACTAGGAGCCACGCAGTACCTTGGAGAGTGGGTTTCAGGAATTAAAGGCCTTACACATTGTTGGGCATTCCTTGTCTAATTTACAGGTGGACAGAAGGGGAATTTCAGAAGGAAAGGAAGTCTAGGTCAGTGGATCAAATTTCTCTTGCACGGCTTGCATTGTATGGTAACAAGATTGCACAGTCTTTGGTGAAGCTATAAGTGGGGGTACCTTGAGCAGAGTATTTGGAGCTGGGGTTGATTGGGGTCTAATAGGAGGAGAGTTTCTGCATTTTGGGGGAGCTGCACGCATTGTATTTCCTCACAGGTTATCATTTCTGGCAGTGGAGGAGTGGTGGAAAATAGGGGTCATTTTGGAGTGTCAAAACTATGGCAAACCCTGTCTGGGTTTTTGGCAAGGATCAAAGCCCTAAATTCACAGAATTTTGTGGGCAGTTTTGAGGGGCTAAATCAAGGGGCCAAGTCATCCAGCAGTGCAGAAAAACTGGGCAGGGTAGATTTTTGGAAGGACAAACTATTGCAGCAATTGAGCATTGAGAGATTGATCACCTAGGGTTTGTAGCTTGCCTTGAGCAAGCCCGAGTGCACTCCTTCCAATTTTTATTGTACTCCAACAGTTTACGTATATAATAAAATTGACCTTTTTGGTGTTCTGGAGCATTTTATGTTTATGGGTGTTTGCTGAAATTTGTTTGTGCTATTATTTCTGTGCATGTCTTTGATTATTGTTGTAAAATTTCTATTTGGAACAATTACAGTGGTATCAGAGTATGATCTTCGCTATTTGTGGGGGAGCTAGCAAGATCATGGAGGTTTTGGCCATTCTTGCATAGTGACTAGTGAATTTATGGGCACTCCAATGACACAGAAAGGGAAGAGTACACAAGGGATCATGGAGGAGTTGAGGAGGCAAAACCAACAGGTCCTAGAGAGGATGCAACAAATGGTGGGGATGTTGAGTCATACGCAACAGAGTAGCCATGTGGATGCACACACAACCCAACAATACAACACCTATACGTATGGCCAATTTGGTTGTCCTATCATGCCTCATTTTTTGAATGAGCCAAAGGGGAAGCATGGGTCAAGGATGAGATCATCCTGTAGAGGAGGGAAGTTATAGGGTGAGACTAGGGGGCATTTATGCTGGTGGAGACCGAGGTTTAGATGTTAGGAGCTTGAGGAGGGGGTTGAGCATGAGGACACACAGGATGGTGAGGGGCACATTTGTTAAACAGACATGGACAGCGAGAAAGATGTGAATGATAAAGCATGCATTACATTTTTATTAACAATAGATGTACATTTATAGTACAATATGGTGACCGTAGGGATTCACATCCCAAGGACCCTTGGACTACTTAGTCTGTTTGGCTTCCACACTAACCCATTTAGGATTAGGTGTCCAACATTCCCCCCCTTAATCCGAAGGGTTATGTATGAGTCCAAGAAGAGAGCTGTAATAAAAAATGTGCAAATATGCATGGCAGCACTAGGGTGAATGTGCTCTATGAAATGTTGGTATAAAGGGCGGTGGTTTAAGGATGACCACCAACACTAGAACGCTTAGTGCAGTTCCTGGAACTCTTCCAAAACTGGCAAGAAACCGAAGTTTTCTGCTAGAAGAAGTGCTTCTATTGTTTTGAAGAGGGAAACCTTCAACCATGAAAGGGAGGTCTCACCCCGCATAAAAGGGAGAAATTCAACCTGAAAAGGGAAGTCTCAACCTGTGATGGTTTAAGGATGACCAACAACTTTGGAATGCTTAATGCAATTCCTGGAACTCTTCCAAAACTGGCAAGAAGATGGAGTCTTCTGCTAGAGGAAGTGTCCCCAATTTTGTTCCTGGAATTCTTCCGAAACTGGCAAGAATCTGAAGTCTTCTGTTAGAGGAAGTGTCCCAGATTGCCAACTGAAGGCATGTTCACGGGCATCTTTGTCTCTGGCTACAACTCTGAAACTGGTATGGCAGGTTGTGGCTTAGGCTCGCTTGATGTGACTTTGAAGCTTGTAGATGACCATCATTTCCTCCCCTGTCAGATACAAGGTGAGAAAATGAAGAAAACTCAACTGCAAGACTGTTCAATACTCTGGAACAAGTTCTAACATGTGTTTGGAATATCTTATTAGTTTTTGATGCCCATTGCCAAGAATCGATCCATCCAAGATGAATCTTTGTTCTTGCAGGACGTTTGTTTTTGAAGCATCTGTGTGAAGAATGGCTAGTTTTATGATTTTGCTTACATGGATGAAGATCAAAACAGTGATCTTTCAGATGGCCAAATCGATCACAGTGTTGGCATTTCACAATCTGTTGTTGTTGTTGTTGCGGTGGAAGAGGAGTAGAATCTAGAATAGCTGGAGGTGAAGTGTCATGAGGAGCAGGTGAACTGTCATGAATGAATCCTGCACTCTGAAACTGAATGGGATTTGAGTAGTCTGGAATATGAAAGGACAAGTCCTTCTCATATCCAAGACCAGTTCTATGCTTGTTGTGGACAAGCTGTTCCCAAGGTCTAATGATGGGCTTGGGAAGTGCAGACTGAGTTTCTGCATCTGCATGTACAACTACTGCTTTATTTGAATGAATAGTAACATTATTGACTTGCTGCTGATGGGTGGTTGTCTCAATGTTCTGAACAGAAATAGATTCAGAATGATGACTCTACTGTTGTCATTCTTCTTGTTGTAGCTGAGATTCAAGCTGCAAAAAATCAATATTTCCTGTGTATTTTATAGACATGTCTGAATTTTTGAGAGAGATCCTATCCTGATTTGTAATGTGTCATCAACGGTAGATTGTATAAGAGTTTTCATGAACTCTAATACTTCACTGATTCTGTCCATTTTCCTTCAATGTCAGATTTACACCTTAAAAACTGATCACAATTATTACTTAATGCAGAAAAGTAATATCCACTCACAGTACACAACAATATCTTGTATAAATGTGCATCAAATGAATCAGGGAATCAATGCATATATATTTAGACAGAAACCATAATGGGTTTTAAATACAATGCCACAATTGGGGCAGCAGCAACTGCAAACTTGCTTGGATCCTTCAAGTACTCCTTCACTTTCAAATCAGAAATGATGGCTATCAAAACTTCAATAATTATAACACCATGTCATGGGCATTGGAATGAATCTCTAGCATGCTGAAACAACAGTGATAGACCTCCTTACATGTCCAAATACTTAGCAAATTGTATAGTGCTGGTCATATATACCATAGCATTTTACCATGACCTTTCAAGAGCCTTCCAACTATGCACAGTTTCAGGAAAACCTCTAGCAGATTAGAGAATACTCGCCCCTGCTTCAGATGTATATGCAGTCAATTATTAAGGAGATTTGACTCTTTGACAGTGATAAAATTTGCCCACAAAGGACAACTCGAACACAAATTGATAGAACTTGATTTGAAGATGCTTTTAAAACATTTTCTTTTAATAATATATCGGCCTGCAACGCATATTATTTTTCATATAATACCAAGAAGTCTTCTAACAAACGCAGAGCATACACTATTTAGTACCACAATCCAACAGAAATTGTTAAGACACCGTTTTCACCATACTATTGCATATATGCCACTTTTTCACTGCAAATTTTACATCGGAGGCAACACTCCAAGGATCGAGAATCACTACAACACATTATCAATACAACCCTCAAAAGTTCAACAGACTTTCCAACAAATATATACCACTTCTTGCATCAAAGATGAAATATTTGATGCCTATGACCGAAATACATCCCTGGGTTTCCTGATTAGCACCACTGCTATTGTGGCTAAGAGAGCGATCTAGAAACAAATCATCTTCTGAAAAATTTAAATTGATATCACTTGCACCAATCTGATTCTCTCCAACAACAGACAGTAAAGTATGTAGATTTCCCCAGGCATCAACATATAAGTGAACATCAGGTGATAAACTAGTAGTCCATGTAGGAGTTATAGGACCATCACAATGACGACCCAGTCACTCACGAGCATTTTGAAGGTTCACATATACATTTGGTATAGTGAGACAACATAAAACTTCAACATTGAGATATTGAAAATGTATAGTTGAAGCACCCTTCAGACATGCAAAAAGCACAGAACCCTCATATCTTTCAAATCTGGAGTTCGAATCCCACAGCTTGTTAAAATGTTTTTGGTTCATATATTATACCTAAGGAATACCGCTCATATAACAGGATCCCGGGAACCCAATACGCCAAAGCCTGATTTATAGGCGTAGAGCCCAGCGGAAACCCTGTTCCACAAGATTCCACGAATGTGCCCACACAACAAATTTTAGGAATTGAAATCAATTAATTTCAATGTATTTTCGGTGACTTCACTTGGCTTCGTTGCTTTTGGTCAAACCAACTACTCGGCACAAGGAAGGAAGACTCACTTTATCTCTCAAGCACCAACCCAGAGAACGAGTTCCCTAAACCATCTACGCATTTCAAGAATATCTACACATTTCAAGAGCATGAGGTTAGAACCCATGCGACAAGCAATGATCTTCCACGAACCACAACAAACACTATATACAAAGTGTATTAAATTCATCCAAACGTAATTGATATACTATTGATCATTGGAAGGCATGAACAAAGTTCTGCTGCGTTAAAGATCTTCACCAAACAGAATGCTTTACGAGTATCAAATGCTATTCATAAAATGTGAATAGAATTCTGCTTCAGGTAGTGTTCATCGTGTCTCAAAATTAGTGTTCACGGAGCCAAAACCCACAGGTCATATCGACAGCAGCATTAAACAACGTTCAAAACTCCAAAACGTTCAACACATAGCCACAATTTTCAATTTAACCATGACAGGTCGCGGTGAAGCCTTTTGTCGCAAGGCCATCACATTGCAGTCCAGTTTGCTAAATTTCAGACATCTCGAAATTCGTGGGCTTCGTCCGAGGAAGGATTAGCATGGTTTCCCCTTCAGCATTGTACAATCATCTCAAGGAAGCAGAACCCTTATTTTTGCTTGTGGGGCCCAATGTAATAGAATCAGAGGATCACATCCTCAAAATGGCAAGACAGATTAAATCGATTGTAACAGATGTTCATGAAGCTTATCAGTGTGAGCCTGTTGGTAGAATTGCATATATCATTCAAATACCAGCATTTCTATGCCGCCAGGCAAATCTTCTTGAATCCAAATGTAATGGTTTATGAGCGCGACACGATGTTTGGATATAATGACTTGATTGTTGACCCTCGCAATATAGAGTGGTTAAGGGATGCACATTGTCCAGTGGTAGCGGACGTTACACATGCATTGCAACAGCCAGCTGGTAGAAAGCTTGAAGGTGGAGGAGTTGCAAGCGGGGGCCTGTGGGATCTGATACTAATGGACAATGTGCAGCGTAATAGTAGGAAATACCAATTGGCAACATTTATTTGAAAAACGCATTCATTAGTACAAATACTCAAAGCAGCAAACGTATTTCAGGCAACATGAAAAGCAGTTATGTCAAACGCAGGTGTCAGTGCATCCAGATGAACAGGCTACCAAAGTTTAGCAGAATGCAGGCTACGGTTTAATGCTAGGCGTAGGTACCATGTCAGTCGACGATTTAATGGAATATGCAGAACAAAAAACGTTCATGGACAGACCTTCAGGCAGTCAGAGAGCAAATTATTACGACTGAGAAGATTTAGAATGGCAGAGAGAGGTCAAAAATGGCGTTGGAGAAATGACAGGTTAGCTGAGAAAATATTCATGAAATGATCTGCACATACACATAAGGGCCATAAAACAAATGGCTCAAAATTATTATGCAGGGCAGGAATACGCCTTCTCTAATACCATGTTAAACACACATGGGCAGCAAGAATAATATGAAAGATAATCAGGAGAATACAATTTTTATTAACAAGAGATATACATTTATAGTACAATATGTGACCGTTGGGTTTCACATCCCAAGGTCTCTTGGAATCCTTTTTTTCATTCGGCTTCCACACTAACCCATTGAGGATTAGGTGTCCAACAACATTTAACTTCAATTGGGTTACACTTCTCCTACATTCATTGCATAAGGTGGCGGTTAACACTTCCCAATTCACCTAATCCTAGTAAAACAAATATTATTTCAATGTTGATCATAAAAAAATATTTAAATATCTACTTAAGTGTGTGTATAAAAAGAAAGTAATATATGTGTGTGTGCACGCTTTGTTAAATATGGGGGTGATGTGTAATTTCATCAATGGTGCTTCAGATGGAGTTGACACATGACATTTAAAAAGAATACTATCCTCCTGTTATCACGGGATCGTCGAAAAACCATATTCGGGGATCCTTTTGATATCATCTTTTCATATGGATACATGAAAAGGAAAAAACCCAAAAACGAGCGAAGTTGTGTTATGTTGTTTTAGAGGGAGTAAAAGGTTTGCCTTATATTTGTATGGTTATGGTTTGTAATGGAGGCAAGATTATAGCAAGACTTTGGGGATGCATTAGAAGAAGGGTGTGCAATTCACCCTTTGCCTTCTTTAGTACGACACCAAATCATGTTCACCTTTACTATAATTATAGCGAGAGTCCCTTTCCTGCCAAGCTTATGATTATGAAAAGAAAGGGGAGAGAGGGGAGTTTGCTACCATACATTCTCCGTTTGCGGAGTTAGGTCGCTTCGACATACAACCATTCCAATTCTCCTGCCCGACCTGGTCTCACCCGGCCTAACCTCATCCTGCTCGGCCTTCAAGCTTCCTCACGCGTTCTAACGCCTATCCAGGCCATAGGCACAGATTTTTCATCTCAATCCCACAGTAAAACCACTTGGCTTTGCAAAGGAACCACTTCGATACAATATAGTAACCACTTAGCTTTGAAGCAAGCTACTTCATCAAATCCATCCTGTCGTAATCGAAGCGGGACCTTGAGTCTCTCACGCAAACCATACCTGAGTTAGCGTTTCCTATATCTCTTTATTGCGGCTCATGAAGAATATGAGTGAAGAAGAAAAAAAACAAAGAGTAAGGCTCCTTTCCTTCCTACCTATGATGTGATGAATGCGATTGGGAAAATCAGATCATTCCACTGTTTTCCATGGTAAGTACCTCGGATTCGGATGGTCGTAAACAGGATTGGAAAAATAAAATTATATATTATATATATATATATATATATATATAATATATATATTAATAATATATATATTATATAAATTATATATATTAAGATTTCTCAACATTGGAGTTGACACGATGACATTTAGAAGATATTATAAAATTATTGTTAATGGTTTCTTCTTAGAGTTAATTGGATTTATTCGGTGATTGGGAGATTCTTATCATATATATTTATATATATAATATATATATATATATTGAAGGGAGATATGGTAATTTCTTTTTATGCTAAAGCGTACAATTAATAATAAAACATTTAAAATGCACTAATAACAAAGAAAAAAATCATTATAGAGCAATTTCTTATTGTTAAAACATTTTAATGGCATGTGTTTTAGGGATATGTGCAATTCCCCACTTACTCCTTAAAAACGTCAACCCAACGCATGTCATAAATATCAGGATGAGTACACTTAACTACATTCAATCTCAGTTGGGTGGCACATCTCCTACATTCATTGCATAAAGTGGCGGTTAACACTTCCCAATTCACCTAATCCTAGGAAAACAAATATTATTTCAATGTTGATCATAAAAAAATATTTAAACATCTACTTAAGTGTGTATAAAAATTAAGTAATATATGTGTGTGTGTGCGCGCTTTGTGCATCTAAATATGGGGGTGATGTGTAATTTCATCAATGGTGCTTCATATGGAGTTGACAAAGATACAATTTTTCTTCTCGAAAAAATATATATATATTATATATATAATATATATATATTAATATATATATATAATTATGTTCTCAACATGAGTGACAACATGAATATTTGGAAAATATATAAAATATTTAATGTTCTCTAATAGTTTAAATTGAATTTATTTGGGTGGTTGGAAGATGTCTGTGTTGTGTGTGTGTATATATTATAATATATATATATATAATTTAAAGTATAAAATTAAATTTTATGCTAAGCATACAATTAATATGTAACATTTAAAATGCATTAATAACAAAGAAAAAAATCATTATAGAGCAATTTCTTATTATTAAAACATTTTAATGGCATGTGTTTTAGGGAGATTTGCTATTCCCCACTTAACATGGAGTTAACATATGACATTTTTCTTTATCTATATAAGAATCAAATTTATATAAGAATCAAAATAGATCTAACCTAATTCTAAATCCACTGTGTCTAAAAAGTTTAAATTCTTTGAGGTGCAAGATCTTTTTGAGAACAAAACTTATGAAAAATTAATATATAATAAAACTTAAAGATAAATTAAAAAAAGAACAAAACTTAATGAAAATTATATCTATAAAACTTAAGATAAATTTTTAATTAAAAGACATTTAATTAAAACATGTCACTAATGTGTAAATGAAAAAAAATGAACCTTATTTTAAATATTTATAATAAAATTTTAATGATTAAAAATTATGTAATTTATGGTTTAAAATTAAATAAACTGGAAAAAAAATAACTAAGAAAATAGATAATAGAGGTAAAAATATAAAAATATTTAATACATATAAGGCGAATGTAAAATTTAGAATTATTATAAAGAGTTATGTGTATGTAATAGGATGGTCTACATATATATATATATATATATATTAGGTAGTGGATGGGTGAGGATGTAACACAAACATATTTGTCCTCATCTAAATGGGTATATATATTAATTCTTGAAGTAATGGGTAGTGGAGGTAAGGATGTAAAACAAACATAATTGTCGTTATCTAAATGGGTATATATATTTATTATTGAAGTAATGGGTAGTGGAGGTAAGGATGCAAGTATTTTAAAAAGTAAATGGTGGGGAATGAAAATATACCTTTTACAAGTTTCAAAAATAATAATAATGCAAAAATATATTTATTTTTGAAGTAATGGGTAGTGGGTGGTGATGTAAGGATGTAAGTGTTTTAAAAAGTAAAGGGTGGGAATGAAAATACATCTTTTACGAGTTTTAAAAATAATAATAATGGGAAAGTTGTAGAGGTTTCAAATAAACTAATGTTAATATCAATTCCTTCTATTTATATGATTGTCATGATAAAAATTAATATTTTGATATATTTTATTATTATTATTTTTATTGGAAAAAAAGTACATTATCATGTTTTTTTTACGTTGGTAATGTATATATGTATATGTATATTTATATATGGATAAGTATGTGTATATACCTTTTTATTTCTAATTTTTTGTAATTATAGCATTTTTTATGTCAAAGTGGGTTGATTTTGAATTATTTGTTGTGTTTTTGTAATTTTTTTAACCAAGTTTTCGGGAAACGTTGAATATTCTTATTTTCCTGTAAATCAAATATATATATATATATATATATATATATATATATATATTATATATATATATATATTTTTTTTTTTTTTTTAATTCTGGAAATCTTATTTCCTAGTTTTCATTTGTTAAGCGAGCTATGATGTAACATAATTCCCCGGTGGATCATAACATAATTTTCCTTATGGAGGGCTTATTTATTTTTTTGTATTTGTTAGTGCTAACAATTCATTTCAAATCAAACATAATTCCCTTGGTGGAGGGCGTTTTATTTTTTGTATTTGTTAGTGCTAACAATTCATTTCAAATATATATATATATATATATGACTGGTCACTCCGTCATTATGTGCATTGACACTATTATGTCATTGCTCTAACCCAATGATACAAGAATTAACGTGATTACAAGTCTTTTACATAAATAAAACGCTAACCCAGCTTCCACCCTGATAGACCCTAAATTTTCCAAATCAGCTACCCAAAGTTGAGGATGAAGATATTAAAGATCAAGCAGAGCAAAAAATAGCGTTGGAAAATGAGGTTAGTGAGGGCAACCGGTTCTCGAGCAATAGCAAGAGAATGAGCGAGGGAATGGGCCAAACAACCATCAAACGAAGTTGCAAAAGCTCAAGCTTATCTTCGTCCTCAAATCCACCTGCTCACAGCGAGTCACCAATTATTTTCTTAATTAGCTGGCCCCGTGAATCCTCGCACCTTTTGATCTGCCCTGCAACAATAACAATGCATCCTAAACTATTCGTAAGTGCCATTGTGCGGAGCGTGGAAAACATCAGCTTTTCGACAAATTCGTTTCCGATAATTGAAGGTCAAGAGAGGTAGATTTGGAAGTCTTAACCTTAGTGTGCGAATTTATTGGTGATAAGTATTTGCATTCAAGTGCGAATTTATTGGTGATAAGTATTTGCATTCCATTGAAGTTGGAACAAGAAGTGTGGTTATTTTTTAGTCATGGCTAAGTAGAAATTGGAATAAAAGTGTGGTTCAGCTTTGTGTCATAGTTAAGTAGAAAATGGGGGCAGGGGAGAATATTGTTACAATTTTACTAGTTTTACATAAAGCAATAGTTATAAATGTGGAATAAAAATTATCTGAAAATTAGAGGTACAAACCTAGCTTGGGCACACTAAATAGAAGGTGAAATTTGAATCATGCAAAACCAATCTTTGTAAACTCATGAAACAATTCTTCTTGT
Source organism: Pinus taeda (assembly GCA_000404065.3). Classification (NCBI taxonomy): domain Eukaryota; kingdom Viridiplantae; phylum Streptophyta; class Pinopsida; order Pinales; family Pinaceae; genus Pinus; species Pinus taeda. The sequence continues at coordinate 30,718 of APFE031391546.1, forward strand.
GAACTGGGTGGATGCTGCAAACTGAGCATATTTATTATTTTTCCAAAAAAGGTGCAAAAAATTATACGGAGTAGAGCCTCGCCATCAAGTTTCGCACTCCTTGCCTTGGTTTAATTAATGGGACAGGGGGTTGTTAGGAAAGCAATTATTCCTTGCCCGATGCATACAAGTGCTCAATCATGTGTAAGAATAAAAGTCATAGTTAGTAGTAGCCAAGGTAGCATGGGCATAGTAGGCATAAGCATTTTACCTAGGTGATGAGTGGTTCAATTTCATTAGCAGAGGCACGACATGGAAAACAAAGGAAAATATCACTGTGGGAGAGGTGTTGCAGTCCTACCAACAGCAGATCTACCTATAGTGAAGTCCCCAAGCACGGATCCAATTTCATATTCCCTCCCTTTTCCTGGTTCCAGATGCCATTGATCCAGAAGCAAAGGCCGCTATAGTAGAGGTAGCATCATTAATTAGGCATATGTGTTACTCATAGATATAACGCGTGTTATATGCATCTATGTCTAATGCCACATTATCGATAATTGTATTACATATTACTTATCGCTCCACTGAGTTTTTGGCATGCAATGAATATTGAATTCGCAAGCGATGCAGGGTACAAAGATTAATTGGTTTAATGTAAGCAAATGCCTCTTCCTCTCCTACCAACTTAGGTTTCATTGTGTGTAATAATTTCGTAGCCAATTTTTTTCCCAATTTTGAGACATGGGTTGCCAATTGGTGTTTGCATCTTTGATAACAACCTGCACATCCCATACGCCTCCAAAATTTCTCACAAGCACCAAATTGAAATAGGAATCACCATTAGTGGTGAATCAAATAACCCCGTCCTCATACTTAGTACTCTGCATATATTACAAGGCATTCAAGTTTTCTATGAAGAAACCCTAAAATGGAATATATATGAGTTTTTGAAAAACAGAGAGGTGTATGGGAGTAATACAGGGCTAGGAATTTGTCTCTACCTTCTATATTTGATAGGAACAATGCCACTTTCACATATGACAATCCTTTTTAATTACACATAATCAAATCATGGTAAATCTATTCGTTACTACTAGCAATTATAATATATTATATCTTAATAATCACAGTGAGAACACTACGTCCATGCGCAAGTTACAGTAGTCGAGTAGTGCTTATATTATTAGCGAGATGGAATAATGAAATGATTTGAAAGCATAGGTTTAATGGCTAACTATAAGAGTATGAATATGAAATGGACCATAGTTTTAAACTAACTATAGTAATCTATGTTAACGATCAAAGCTAATGTAATGTATTATGTTAGTAAATTATTTCTATCGCCATTGGTTTATTATGACTACATTACACCAACTAAAGGACTCATAAGAACATTTATCAAGAAAATATATCATGTATTTATCTAGGAAATAAGTAAGCGAAATGATACATGTTTTCACATGTGGAATGATTGGACAATCAACTTGTTTGAAGGAAGCACATGACTTTGGCTCGAACAATCCTTTAATGCACGAAACAGGTATTGTTATCAATAGTTTAGAGTTGATTGTATGGAAGAAGCACATGACTCTGACTCAAACAATCATTTAATGCATGGAACTGGCACTGTTATCAAGAGTTCATAATAAACAAATTAGAGGGTGAACAACCATACAATTGTTGCAGCAGCCATAAAGGACCTAGATTGATAGAAAACAATGTTAATCAGAACTTCCCAATAAAGGTTCCTGTAATTCATATCTAGGTTTTTTTTTTTACTTTTAACGATGTGGAGAGAAGTTAATTGTGTGAGTGTGGGGAAAACACATTTCTCTGCACTCCTGCACAATCAGCTTGTGCAAAGGAGTTGATTGTGCAGGAGTGCGGAGAAAATACACTTCTTTACACTCCCACACAATCAACTTTTCCACACTGTGCATAGCTCCTCTACACAACTTATCTCTTAAGCTACAATTTTTAATACAATCCCTTAACATCATTTTCATTTTTCTATCGTCTTTGGTTTATTATGCCTGGAGTACACCAACTAAAGGACTCATAAAAGCATTTATCAAGCAAATATATCACGTATTTTTCTAGGAAATAAGCAAGAAGAATGATACATATTTTCACATGTGGAATGATCAAATTATGTTTTTATATTGATTTTGATATTAACATGCAAGGGAAGGAGGATCGTATACTATATTGAATTCAAATTTTCCCTAGTATTCCACACCCGAGTGGTCTAAATTCTTTGGTTTCATTTGGTTCTAATGGCTTTTTCATAAGGGACTAGTAGGATGCATTGTTGAATGTAATGGATTGGTTATTTGGACACTCCAAGTATTAATGAAACTATTATGGTGATTCCAAGAATATCAATGCATAGTATGTTTCCTATGTGTAAATCTCATTTCATTTGCGTTTTCCTTTCTCTGAAATAGTGTAATGAAGCGATCAGTTTCTCTCTGATTCATGGACTTATCTAGGTTGCTAAATAAGCAAACAATCCATGCATTTAAGACAGAGTTACTTATGTTGGTATGTAACCTGCAGTACATGTGTACAAGACAAATTTACTTATGCTATTTTAACCTACAGTACCTATGTGAGCCCATATTTACTCATGTTATTGGTGATAAAGGTACCTGTTGTCACTCACTGCATTGTGGGTTTCTATTAGTCAAGGTTGCCCAAGAGCAGTGAAGTTTGGAGCCACTTTCCTAGGCCACAGAAGATCTCAGAGCTAAATTGGACCCTCTCCATTACCTAATGCTTGGAAAGAGTTTTCCAACGGTATATAGAAGTCCAAGAATGGACTTCTGAATCAGAAGTTAGAGCATGTTGAAGATCACATTTAAAAACCTTGAAATATAAGAAAATGACTAAGTATGAGGGCAAATCGCATATCGGTGACCCCGCAATCCCGTAGGTCCCACATCCCGCATCTCGGCGACCCTGCAGTCACAACAATCCCACATCCTGCATCTTACATGACACCCACAAAACCTAATGGGCCATCCTTAAGGAATTGCAGGGGGGGGAGAATCACTGATAAATATGGGTCTTAGTGTTAAAGTGTCGAGGAGGTTGAAATCCGATTAACAAAGGAAATTCATAAAAAATAGGAGTAGGCGGCCCCCTTTCTCTCTCCTCTACGTGGTGGTACGACATATCGGTGATGGGAAATCCCACAATCCCGCATTATCAGCAATCGCAGGAACATAGGGGCTATCTCCCCAAAAACCTTGCGGGGTTGCGATTCTGCGATATAGTGTAAAATCTCCAGGAAAGGCCAAAATTCATCTATAAAGAAAATGCATGCGAAAAAAAGGTTGAGCAGGCCTTTTTCTCTCTCCTTCAGGGGGCCACATGGCAGAATATGATTGGTCCTCAGAGCTGACATGGCAGCTGATGTCATCAGTGATGTGGTAGTATGGAGGGTGACGTGGTCGTACGGGTGACACGTTTCATTCAATTTTGGCATTTTCAGGGGTCCTATAGGGCCATTTCTAGGTGACACGTGTCACCACTCACAGGGTGACACATGGCAACAATGACATCATCCCGCATATCGGCGACCACAACTGCCTAGGGGAGAAACTTAAGAAAATGTGCATTTAGTGCCGGGATCCGGGATCCTAAGTAACAAAGAAAAAGGACCCTAGATGCGATGTTTCATAGGTCAAATTTGATATGGTTTTCACGTCCAGGATATCGGCCGATGCGGTGTAAGGGGATAACAAAGGATTTTCAAGTTATGAAGCAAAAGACCCCTGAGCAGCAGTTGAAAGCCTTAGCGCCTGAAGGGCTAAGCGCTTGGTTCAAGCCCCCGATCACATGAAGGAAGAAGCATCAAATGAGCTGAAAGTGTAAGGGCTTAAAGGGCAGTTAGGCTCGCCTGTTTCACGATGTTCTTATGTTAAAATCTTGTGCTCAAAGGTCGTCCTTATTACATCATAATACACGACACCAGGCTTTTCAAAGCTCTGGTAGTGTCTAGTAGAGTTTTAATGGGTAGATGGGCTGACAACTAAAGACTTAAATGGAGCATGACGCAACAATGTAGCAGTACACGAGACTCAGGAATATTAATGGCTCAACATGGAGCCCTATCCCTCCACACAGTAAAGGACCACAAATACGAGCACTTATAGTTGACCCAACCCCTACTCCATAGAGGAAGGCCTTCAATTCGTAAAAGCGGAAGTGATGGGAGCCAGGTGAGTAGCACGAGAGGCCATACTGTGAGCCAATTGCAATCTGTAACAAAAGTTATTACCAGGATGGACACTAACACAATTTAATGCTTCTCTTTGACTGATATTTATTTTGATGTCCTCCAATCTGCCTTTCTTCCAAGGAGGCATTTAATTCTGTAATATTTTTGGGCCACAGAGCCATTTATAACTGATACAGTTAGTTGACCTGACAACTGAGTCTAGAATAGAGATATTTTGTTGTAATGAATGTTATTTCTCCCCTCTCCAGATAAATGGGGGAAAGCAAGACTTAAAAAAGGTTCAAAAATTATATAGAAAACACTACATGCTTTTTTCGGACTGTATCTCTTCGTAACACATATTTTTCAGAATATCAAGGGAATGGTGGTGATTCCCTCTTCAAGAATTACAGTATGTGTTCCCTCTATTAAAACCCATTTTGTGTTCATATTTCTTCTCTGTATTCATGCAATTATAGCTGCTAGAAATATTTCAATCTTCCTCATAGATTTATTTGTATTGATATGTGAATACAAGTGCCTGTAATTATATCACAGATTCACTTGTCTCAATACTGTTTATGCATATACATGTGTGGACTATTGAAATCATATCTTTAAATCTAAAACACATGAATCATAGCATTCAGATCCTCCTTTATCCATTATTTCTTCTTGTAACTCAAATAAGTATAGAAATCCTTAATGCCTCAAGCTCTATGTGTTAAGTGTAGAAGTCTTGAAGCCTTATGCTCTATGTGATGGGTTGCTCCTTCTCTTTGTCCTCTCTCATCTACACTGCAACAACTTATTACGTTGTAAGCCCTTGAAATACTCGACCTCCATTATTTTTGTGCATATTTATGAGATCTGAACCTATGAAGAAGTACCAGAAATCCATGTCTTATTGCTTTGGATAAATGAACCAACCCATTTCCTATAAATATATGTATCTATAGCACAAAAGTGATGTCTCCAATTTCCTGTAAATCATTTGAGACACAAAAATCTAGATGTGCCCAGGCATTGGTCTTGTAAGAAATCCAAGGCTGTCTCTGGGAGCTACAACATCTTTTGGCATCGTTGCCTGGGAACGTATTGAAGGACTTTTCCCCTGGGATACGACAAATTGACCACTCTTTGTGTAGGTGAGCAAAGCTTGTTCTGATTGCATTCACATCAACTTGGTGACTCCACACCCCCTCATTATCATTCATAACCCTGGCTTTTAAAAGGCCTCATACTTTCTCAGATACATCCCAGCAGAAAGCCCCATTTGTATTTAACCCATAAAAGTTAATTTCCAAGAAAATCTGGAAAGAGAAAACTCCCCCTGACTATGCTACCATCTCACCAGCCTTTGAATTTCCCTCATCCAATTCTCAACCTATTGTTGCTCACTATTTAGGACTTACTCCTAAGGCCCTGACATAACCTCCTTCCCCTCCAAACATTGTGGTCTTGACCCTAGTACCTCAAGCAAATTTTAATACCCCTCCACTAATCTAGATGCCTCTCCCAGGCTTTTTGCTAAATAAGTATGCACCTCTTGATCTACCTCGGCCCGTAAGTGTCATGCCCGAAGATTACCTAAAGCTTCTGCCTGGATTCAATGGAGAAAATGACAACACAACATAGAGATATGTAGAAACCTTATGTGCTTTTGCTGAGAACCTGAATGTGGAACATCTAGATGTGGTCATGAGACTTTTGATGGAGAAGCTAGAAAGTGGTTCAAAGGCCTACCAAATTCCACAATCACTACTTGGGAGGAGTTGGAAAATGCTTTCACCCCAAAATGGGGATAAAAGAGGAAGCATGAGTACCTCCTCACTGAGTTTAATGCCATAAGAAAAAGACCGAAGGAGGATACTTCAGAATTTATCAAAAGATTCAATAAGAAATACAATAACCTGTCAGCCGACATAAAGCCTCCTCCAACTGCAGCTTGTGTGGTTTTCTTGGGAGATTTTGAGTCTGATGTTGGCTTTACCTTGAGAGAAGGGAATTCTCTCACTCTAGACCAACTTCAGATCGATGCTCTCAAAGTCGAAGCAAATCTGGTCTCGAAAAGGAAGTCAAGGGTAAAGCAAGAACCTATTGAACCTAAAAGAGGGAAATAAGAGGCATCCTCCTTTGGTCGAGATGGAGAATAATCAAACCCGAAGTGGGACGATTTGGACAAACTCATCAAGGGTTTATCACAAAAGGTTGGAAAGCTTGAAATTGAGAACAAGAACCTCTCCAGATAGAATTCTCAAGTCAACAACCGAGGTTGTAACCATCAATATAGAAGACCTCCCCTGCAACTGCTTCCCAGGGAAAGAAAGGAGCAACTTGATCAGATCCCTCATCCCTTATACTTGGAATATGGTCCCGACGAAAAATTGTCGGATACACAGGAGATGCAGGGAAATATATATTCTGCTTTTGTTGAAGAAGAACATGAGAATATGGCTCACCAGAAGGTCAGTCATGATAAAGAAGCAACAAAAGATGAGGAATATATGGATTATTATTGCAAACAGTTTGCAGAGTTTATGTAAACACAACCCCAACATAAGTATAATCTAAGATCTTC
>APFE031391555.1:10896-23613 GCA_000404065.3 Pinus taeda
AAGTAAGGAGACTTTGTCACTAAAGAGAGAGAGAGCTTGTTCCTCACCCCTTCAAGCTTTTGCAAGACTTGTGTAGCTGAGCACCCAGCCAAAGGAGGACTTGACGTCAGGACGCTGGTTGTATTCTCCTTTGTTGATTATTAATAATAGATGACTATCATTATTGTTCCATTCTCGTTGTACTTGTAATTGTTGATGTTGAATTATATCCTTCCTGACTGATGTATAATTGCATATATTAGATTTCACGCTTGTGTTTGTGTTGTTCTCTTTGTGTGCAGGTGTCAATTCACGTGGATAGTGGAGGATTGTGAACGGCCAAGGCAAAGGAACATGGGCAACATCTCATCTAGAAACGGAAGCGTTGGATCTCAAGTAGGTCTTCATCACCTACCTTTTATTTGCAATTAGGAACTTGCGTGATAGCATTGTTTGATTGTTGCTAGACCCGTTCTGGGCTAGTAGGGATCGCCTCTATCCGTAGAGGGGATTTACCTCTCCAACACCCTTACTGAGTAAGAAATTCACTAATAGCATAGTCGGAAGCATCTGTCTCAATCTCAAATGGTTGTTTCAGGTTTGGTAATGTGAGCACTGGTGAAGCAGAGGCGATGCTTCAACTTGGAAAATGCATTATGTTGAGTTTTGAACCACAATAACTTTTCTTTCACTCTGCCCTTGATGACTTGACTTTAAGGCCAAGTGATATGAGATAACCCCAACACGAACCTACAGTAGAAATTGGCAAGACCTAGAAAGTTGTTGAGCTCTGTTAGAGTGGTTGCAGTTGGCCAATCCCAACTGACTTGTATCTTGGTTGGGTCCACATGCACACCCTACTCATTAATGATGTACCCCAGATATTGAACCTAGGTCATGCCAAAAGTGAATTTCTCCAAATTGGCAGATAGTTTTTGTTGTCGTAAGGTTTGGAGAACCTGTCAAATATGGTGGAGGTGCTCTTTCCAATGCTCGAAGAAGATCAAGACGTCATCTAGATACATCACCATGAATGCGTTGGTTAAGGGTCACAAAATTTCATCCATCAATCTCATGAAGTTTGTGGGGGCATTCATCAACTCGAAAGACATGACCAACCATTTGAATAGGCCCTTCTTGGATTTGAAGGCAGTATTCCACACATCAGAGGGTTCAATAGGCACCTGGTGATAACCGGAATTCAAATCAATCTTGCTGAAATATTTGGCCCTCTTGAGCTAGTCCAGAAGGTCATCAATCTATGGAATTGGGTACCTATTCCATACAGTGATCTTGTTCAATGCCTAATTGTCATTAGAAAGTCTCTAGGTCCCATCCTTCTTCTGTACCAATACAATCGCGCTCCCATAGGGTGATGAGCTTGGCCTGATGTGCCCTTTCTGCAACACGTCCTAAATCTGCCTTTTGATCTCATTGTTAGCTAGAACATAGCATTGATAGATCAATCATTGGGTAGCGGCGTGCCCGGGGTTAGATCAATGGAGTGCTTAACCTGACAATGCAGAGGAACCCCAATAAGTGAGTAAAAAATGTCCCTGTACTCCTCCATGACCTTGTCCATCTGCTGATGTTGTGCAAAGGAGCCCTATCTGGAAGTCATGCCCACAATATTCTTCTTTCCGTAAGGGAGAATCATAAGGAAAACAAATTTCCTGGTCTGTAAAATGATCTTACTGCATTTTTTTGTAGTGATCAAAGAGATAGTAGTAGGCAGGGCTACCTCCAATATCCTGTACAACTTAGTTCCCAAAATAATAATCACAGAGCATGGCCTAGACTCATATACAACATGTCACTTCCATGAGTATGGCTATCTTAATAATACATCACAAACTTCAAGAGGGGAAACATTATATAGTACCTCATTCGTGAAGGGATTGATATTGTATGGAAGGTGACATTGCCGGTTGATGTAGAGATCTCGTCTTTGTTGAAGCCACCTGATGGTGTATACTTGTGGATGTGTTGTAGTTTTTAGGTCCAACCGCTTCACGATCTCTACTAAAATGAGGTTCTTTTGGCTCTTGTTATCAACAATGAACTACAGCGGAGAACCCTTCACCCACATCTATGAGTGCAAGAGGCTTTCCCCATCCTCTAATATTCATGCTCATTCTTCTGGATCAGGCATCAATGATCTGCTTCCCTTTGTCACTCCCCTTGCCGGGTTCTAACTCAGAGTCGAAACATGCATCTAATTTGGAAGCCTTCGGCTTGACCACTAGTGACTGCTTGGTGCTATTAGGGTCCTATAAATATAGGATTTATGTATTTTGAATAAGTATTTATCCCACTTGGATATTGTAAATATTTATTTTATCATTTCAAGTTTGTTATGTTGAAATGAGAAAGAAAAGAAAAGGAAAAAATGAAAAAAAAGGGAATAAAAGAAAAATGAAAATAAAAAAATAAAAGATTAAGAAATTAAATAGATCTATATATATATATATATATATATATAAGAAAGGACCCCTATAGCGATCCAATTAAAATACCACTTTCAGAATTTATTCGAAAAAAATTCAATTATTTGAAAAACTTTGGTTATAATGTTTTTGGTATGATATGATATTATTTGTGATTTTGTTATAATAAGTGCACATGTATCGACCATGGAGATCTCCTACGTGAGGATCAATGGCGGGAGGAACATTTCAGACCCCCCAACGCCTTCGACAATCAACGGAAGGGGGGGGGGGTCCGGAAAATTGGATTCCGCCCTAGCCCCCTAAAGCAACGTGTTAATCCCTCGGCCTTTTTAGGGGGTCCCCCCCCAAAACAACTTACCACTCACCCTCCCCCCCCACTCCCCGCCCCAAAAACCACCTTCTCCTTCATGCTTTTGCCCATCACCTCTCCACGTCACCGCCACCTCATCCCTCTCCACATCTGTTGGGACAAGGTCCCCTAGGGTCAGTTTTGGGGAAAAAACGCCAAGTTTTGTTGTATAGAATGTAATGTCTCCACAAGTTGTGGTCACGGAGCGCGGAGATAGTAAAGTGTCATAAAGGGTTTTACCCTTCTTTTATGTAAGTTGAGTCGGCTGTTAAAGATCTACCCATGGTCCGTGGACCATGGGATTGTATAAAAAGGTGTGTCTTAGGATGTCTAAGGCAAGTAATATCGATGATGAAGATGAATGTAATGGGTTAGTAGAGAAAAGAGTAAATAAGTTTTAGAGTAGAAGAGTGGCTCGGTAGTTGTGTGCACAGAGGCATAGAGTAGAGTCCATAGCCGAGTGTGTGGACCCCTACAGTTGAGTGCATGGGGAAGTCTTGAGTCTGTAAGCAGAACTGAAGTATTAATAAATAGATTATTCTAGAAAATCTTGTGTTTTGTCTATTTACTTCTATTATGAATGAATATGCTTTTACACTGTGATGAATGATGGGTTTATCAAGTAATATTTTATTGATGCACAACTTTACATAATTGATGTTGTTATATGAGCACACTTAATATTAACTGTTTACGTGAAGCATATCTTATTGCATGTTAAATTTCTCAATGCTTAGGCCAATCTGGGTAAATATAGGATTAAGAGTAATCACAGAAGCGCGAAAGTAGTTTATTCACCTATTTAGGGTCCATGAAAGACAGTCATGAACATTCGCGGAGGTATAGAAGCTAATTAAGGGAATTTATATCGATAAGTCCTAAAGGCTTATCAATCTATGTGAAGGCAGGTCTAGGGCATAAAAAGACATTACACTAATATCTAGCTAGGGAAACTTGGTTCTAGCATCTCCCCATACTGCTTTGAGTGAGACTTCAATCCGCACTCCACAGATTGATGCCAAAAGGGCCATTAGTGTAGGGATTTGTTTGGAAAAACTAACTCTAAACCTTGGTCAAGACCCACTAATCCAACAAATGGTTCCGTACCATCTAACCCACTAGGTTTTTTATGTTGAAAAGACCCTTTCATACCATCTCACTGTTCAACGTTCGAATTTACCCGTCAACTCAACATTTTGCATTTGCTCCTTCCCACTAAATTGATCTGTTCTCGAATTAATGTTTCCCCCGTGCCTGAAAAGATTGTTGTTTCCTTATGATCCCTCACCATTATCTTTATAAACTACCACAGGAGCCAACCTTTCCTCCCTTTCATTATTTTATTCTCTATGCAGGTAGTTCCAGGGTGAATTTACACTGAGCAAGCGTCATTTGTCAATCATTATCACAGCAAAATACATTCAATTTGTAAATCGGGTGACCTATTTCCTAAAATCCTCAGTTCAAAATGTCTATGCAAAAGAGAAAAGGAAAGATGGTTGAAGAGAACCCTATGATTACCCAGTCCCTGATCTTGACAAAGCACCTTTGATTGACACCCAATTCAAGATTTGTGAGTTTGATCTATACGAACTTCACAATTTGGAAAAACAGAAATACCTCGACCACAACGATGATCTAAGCATCCAGGAAACTTTTCTCCCCGAATTCATTTTCCCCCAAACCCATTTATTCCTTGAGTTTTCCACATGTTGTCACCTCCAATACCTTCCTAGCAAGAAAGCAGTCATTGCTCAGAAAAACGAAATTATTTTCTCTATATCCCCTGAAAGCATTTGTTAGGCTTTACAAATAAATCCCCAAAACTCCTTGAATCCTTTTTCCTCTAACTCATTGATGGAATTATACAAACAACATAGATTTCCCCTGAGAGCTCATATTTTTTAGTGTTTCCTCCTTGAAAAAATTGAGTTACCTAGAACAAACCCCCCATACCTTATTTCCATTTTCCCAAAAATGTCAAAACAGGTAATTTCAATGGTCACTCGACTACTTGGTTATAATTAAGACCAGTGGGTAGATGAAGTAGTTTTAGGATTATTGTTAGTTTTCTTTGTGGGACAAAAGCCTTCAGTTTTGTTTAATTAAAGTCAATTCTTGTCTGATGCCATTCATGATTAGTTTATGAAATTCGTAGTTAAAGGAGCATTCAAGTATCATTCAGTGTTAGTATATCTCGTGTTATATTATCAGGAAGACATATTCAAATTTCAATTGTAAAAGATGGATGAGCAGGGCAACCCTTTGTTAGTTATCCATTGGACTTCAGTGGCCAGGAGGAATTCAGAGGAATACACCTATACAGATTTTGTGGACCAATTTCTTCACACTTCTCTATGTTTTTTATGCAACGACATCATACCAAGGATATCTTCGTAAAGCAAGAAGGTATTACACCTTCGAAAACAGTCAAAGTTTTGGGACATATACTTATACCAAAACTACACAGAGATTAGGATTTATGGGTGTGAAATCCCCCCATATTGCCTACAATTTTTTGTACCAGTAGGAATATTTGCTTTAAAATATGCTAGACATATGCTTAATATGGATGAGCTACATTTTGTATCTAATAAGAAAAAATCATAGTTCAAACTAAAAGCACAAGTGGGCCCTTACATTGTGAACACCAGAGCAGTAGCAAAGGAGGTGGAGAAAATCCTGAAATAGATGAAGCTCAAACTCAGTTTTACATGGTCCTATGACCCCTTGGGAGTAATATCTAAGCTAAGGGTTGAACAAGAAACTAATCCATATCCTCATATGCTAAGGCTAGAGATAGAACAATATAAAAACCAAGAGGAATGAGTAGAAAACACATTGTAGGAAGTTGAAGAACAATTGGTTAGTCAGTCATCATTACAGAGTCCCATCCCTAAACATAAAGAAAGAAAGAGGCCACGGGAAAGTATGTCACCTACCAACTCAGAGACACAAGCTATAGATTTTCTTACTTTTAAGGGAATGAAGAAGGATCAATAAACCACAACCAAAACTGATATTAGAGCTAATCCTCAAGTGATCAACATTCAAGAAGAATATTCATAAGAAAGGAATACATAGGAGTAGACAACTTTCGTTTTGACATGCACTCCTACCACCTCACTCCCCTATATAGAAGAGATAACTTAGTCTCTTTTTTCTTCTACTTCTCAGGCTCCACTGCAGCCAAGTATTTTTTCTAGGTACATAGAAATTAAACTAAAGAATGAAACTCTTAAAGCTTCAACATACTCAGAGTTCTGGAAACAAACTGCCACTACTCAGCACAAACTATTGTCTTCTTTGGACTCATAAAAGGTGAAATTTCAAATGCCCTTCTTGGAGCCCAAGGTTGGAACCTCCAAGGATGTTGAAGATTATAAGGCCCCAATATTTTCATATGACACTAAACAGGTCCATGCAATTGATCAAATTGATTTGCATAAGCAGTTGTTAGAGATGATTTATTCTACTTTGATAAGCTATGCCATGGTTACATTAAAATTGCAGGCTTCATTGAACAATGTCCACTCGCGACTCAAGATTGAGAGGATGTCCTCTATGGCAAAGATAACAGAATCAGAACATTGGAATAATTAGTTGTTAAACTAGCATACGATCCTAGTGATGTTAGGGTAGCATAGGAAGTTCTCAAAAGGAATAATGTTGATATTCAGGCTCTTAGAAACATCTCAAACTCCCAAATACAAAACACCCCCAGACCAAACAAGTCACAAGTTTGGAAATGGAGAAAGAAAATTTGTTTACTTTAGTGGTGGAGTAGAATGCTCAAATATAAAAAATGGAATAAGACATGGAGGCACTGCTAAAGGACAAGGAAAAATGGGAAGCGACAGGTACATCAACAAGAACATCAACAACAGAAAATATAACTCATCCCCTGTCACAGATATTAGTTTCAAACTCCTCAGAAAGGCTAACTCAATATTTGGGGGAATTATCATTAACAAACAAAGAAGTAGAGAAAATGACAGCTTCTCCGACCAAGATCAAGGAAAACAAAATAAAGGCAGATAATGCATATTTGGCAGAAGTGTAGAAGAATTTCAAACTTATTCAAAAAATTCAAAAGTATGATGACCAGTCCATAATTATTCAAATGTTAGGTGTTATCAACTGGGCTGGTGGGGGTCAAGCTGTGTCAACCTTTCAACTCAGTGTAACTATTTCAAAACAGCTTTTAATTGGAAGTTAGCCCTTCCAATCTGAGAGGGCTCTCTCAATATTTTTTAAGAATACAAATGGATAACTTTGGTTCTCTACTTCATTTTTCAGGTGAAAGAGTGTGAGGGAAGTCACCAATGGGCATGGAGTCAGACAAAGAAAAACAATAATCAACAACGTTATTTTATGGAAATTGAGGCATCTTTTATTTACTAAGGTGGATAAGGGCATCCATAGTAATCACAACAAATTGAAGGAAGTTGGAGCTGTCTGACAGATTTTCAAGTAATCAACAAACTGTGAAAACTAATAACAACAAAGGAACACGATAGGACGGGACTAAAACCGGAATGAATCTCAGGCTAAAAAATAATTGGTGCCAATTGTATTTTCTATTAATATAAAACAATACAATAGTGGTTCTCACATCATCGATCCCCTCTAGAGAGTCGAAAATATGCATATTTATAAAGTGATATATCTTTACATAATATGCCACTTGGTCTAGATTCAATCAACAACTATGAGATCTAATCCTATCTGATTAATAAAACTTCGAGCCTTCATAGGAATCTCTGTTACAATAGATTTTGAATACAAATGGGATTCCTATGGACTATTACAATAATTTAAACCACCACATTGTGTTTGTGGAAATTCATACATCTATCACTTTGAATCCTTATTGTGTTGTTTGTTGTTGAAATGTGTTGAAAGTGCCTCACTGTCTATGTGTCTTAATGCCTCTTTTCTCTGTGTTCCATTTAATAACCATGTTGTTGAATAAATGCTGACAAATACTCTCGATGTCTCATAGAGCGGAAGCAAAATGGACATGTTGATCTGGGTTGTTTATCTGGGTGGATGATTTAACTTGGGCTGTTGATCCGAGTCATTTTTTACATCACAATCGCAACACAGGAGGAGGTTCCCTTAAAATTTATTCATGGTAATTTCCCAACGGTCTGGATGTGACAGTTTATAGAATGCGTCACATAAAATATCGCATCTGGAGAGGATTCTCGCACATTGCAATCACAAGTAAGAGAGGTCATCAGGGAACAAGAACTAATGATTGTGCGATGTAGGATTTTGATATCACAATTGGTGCACAAAGGGATTATTGCAATCAGAGGGGAGGAGGGATATCACAATTAACGATCGGAGGGAGGAACTTTATGCGACAGACAAGAAAGTTTTTCAATATGTGATATCGGTGAAGAACTGTGATATCGCAATTGGCAGAAGATGGATATCACAATCGAAGGGCAGAACAATATCATAATCTACAAGGGATGTTGTGATATACGATATCAGCAGTGAATTAAGTGATATGCGATATCAGTGGAGAATTGTGGTATTGCAATTGGCAAGGAGAGGGTTATCCGATATCGCAATTGGCAAGGAGTAAGTGTGATATCGACAGAATAAAGACTTTGTTTTTTGTGATATAAACTGCGAGTCCCAGCATTTTGAAAAGGTTGTGGCATATTTATGGTGTTTTGAATTATTTCAAAGGGGAATGTGGAAATGCAACTAGAGTTTGAAAGTAGGAAATATGGCTAGAGTTGGAATGGAAAACACGACTAGAGTAGGAATGGGTAATGGTTAGAGTTGGAATGAGTGACTGTGGATGAAATGGGATGAGTGAGAGAAACAGGTTTTAGAGAATATGGGAATTTCTCCAAAACAATTAGAATGGATCTATTCTTCCTCCTTAATCTCCAAATATAAATCACAACAACCTCTTTCCGAAAAACAACAGATAGATGAAAAGATCAATGGTGGAAAACCTTGACTAATAAAACGAAAAGTATTTTATGAGTTATCAACCAGGCTGGTGGGGGTCGGGTTGTGTCAACCTTTCAACCCGGTGTAACTGTATCAAACCAGATTTTGATGGGAAGTTGGCCCTTCCAATCTAATAGGGCTCTCTCAATATATTTTAAGAATGCAGATGGGTAACTCAGGTTTTCTATTTTATTTTTCAGGTGAAAGAGTGTGAGGGCAGTCACCATTGGGCACGGAGTCAGTGAAAGAAAAACAATAATCAAAAACACTATTTTATGGAAACTGAGGCATATTTGGTTTACTAATGTGGATAAGGACATTAACAGTAATCACAACAAATTCAAGGAAGTTGGAGTTTTTTGACAGATTTCCAAGAAATCAACAAACTATGAAAAATAATAACAAAGGAACACGACAGGATAGGATTAAAACCGAAATGAATCTCAGGTTAAAACAAAATTTGTAAATTGTATTTTCTATTAATTGAAAACTATACAATAGTGGTTCTCACATCATTGATCCCCTCTGGAGAGTCGAAAATCTACATATTTATAGAGTGAGATCTCTTTACGTAATCTGTCACTTGGGCTAGATTCAATCAACAACTATGAGATCTAATCCTACATGATTAATAAAACTTTGAGCTTTCATAGGAATTTATGTTACAACATATTTCAAATACAAATTGGAGTCGTATGGACTGTTACAATAATTTAAAGCGTTGAATTGTGTTTATGGAAATTCATACATCTGGCCCTTTGAATCCTTGTTGTGTTGTTTGTTGTTGAAACGTGTTGAAAGTGCCTCATTGTCTTTGTGTCTTGCTTCCTCTTTTCTCTGTGTTCCATTTAATTACCATGCTGCTGAATAAACCCTGAGAAATACTCTCATTGTCTCATGGAGCAGAAGCAAAATGGATGTGTTGATCTGGGCCATTGATCTAGGTGGCTCATTTAACTTGGGTTGTTGATCTGAGCCTTTTTTACATCGCAATCGCAACACAGGAGGAGGTTCTCTTAACACTGATTCATGGTAATTTCCCGATGGTCTCGATGTGATGGTTTATAGAATGTGTCACATAAAATATTTTGAGTTTTATTAGTTAAGATTTTCCACCATTGATCCTTTCATCTATCTATTGTTTTTCTGAAATAGGTTGTTGTGCTTTATATTTGGAGATTAAGGAGGAAGAACACATCCATTCTAATTGTTTTGGAGAAATTCCCATATTCTCTAAAACCCATTTCTCTCACTCATCCCATTTCATCCGCATTCACCCATTCCAACTCTAACCGTTACCCATTCCTACTCTAGTCGTGTTTCACATTCCAACTCTAGTTGCATTTCCATATTCCCCTTTGAAATACTTCAAAACACCATAAATATGATGCAACCTTTTTAAAAGGCTGGTGCTCGCAGTTTATATCGCAAAACACAAAGTCTTTCTTCCACCGATATTGCACTTAATCCTCGTCGATTGCGATGTCGCATAACCCTCTCCCTATCGATTGTGATATAGCAGTTCTCCACCGATATCGCATATCGCTTAACCCTCTGCCGATATCGTATATCGCAACATCCCTTGTCGATTGCAATATTGTTTCGCCTATCGATTACGATATTGTTATGCCGCTGATTGTGATATCCATCTTCCACCGATTTTGATATCGCAGTTCTCCATCAATATTGCATATCGCAAAACTTTCCTGCATGTCGCATGAAGTTCCTCCCTCCGATCAATGATTGTGATATCCCTCCTCCCCATCGATTGCAATAATCCCTCTTCCCGCCGATTGCAATATCACAATCGCACATCCACAGTCATTAGTTCTTGTTCCCTGATGACCTCTCCTACTTGCAATTGCGATGTGCGAGAACCCTCTCCGAATGCGATATTTTATGTGATGCATTCTATAAACTGTCACATCCAGACCGTCAGTAAATTACCATGAATCAATGTTAAGGGAATCTCCTCCTGTGTTGAAATTGCGATGTAAAAATGGCCCAGACCAATAGCCCAAGCTAAATCAACCACCCAGATCAACAATCCAGATCAACATGTCCATTCCGCTTCCACTCCATGAGATAGTAAGAGCATTTCTTGGCATTTATTCAACAGAATGGTTATTAAATGGAACACAGAGAAAAGAGGCAGCAAGGCACAAAGACAATGAGGCACTTTCACCACGTTTGAACAACAAACAACGCAGCAAGGATTCAAAGTGCCATATGTATGAATTTCCACAAACACAATGTTGCACTTCAAATTATTGTATCAGTCCATACGACTCCCATTTGTATTTGAACTAGGTTGTAACAGAAATTCCTATGAAGGCTCAAAGTTTTATTAATAATATAGGATTAGATCTCATAGTTGTTGATTGAATCTAGCCCAAGTGGCAGATTATGTAAAGAGATCTCACTCTATAAATATGTAGATTTTCGACTCTCTAGAGGGGATCAATGATGTGAGAACCACTATTATATTGCTTTTAATTAATAAAAAATACGGTTTGCACCAATTACCTTTTAACCTGAGACTCATTCTAGTTTCAGTCCCATCATGTCGTGTTCCTTTACTATTATTAGTTTTCACAGTTTGTTGATTACATGGAAATCTATCAAACAACTCCAACTTACTTCAATTTGCTATGATTACTGTGAATGTCCTTATTCGCCTTAGTAAATAAAAGATGCCTCAATTTCCATAAAATAGTGTTGTTGATTATTGATTTTCTTTGTCTGACTCCATGCCCAATGGTGATTTCCCTCACACTCTTTCACCTAAAAAATGAAATAGAGAACCAAAGTTAGCCATCTGCATTCTTAAAAAATATTGAGAGAGCCCTCTCAAATTGGAAGGGCTAACTTCCAATTAAAAGCTAGTTTGAAATAGTTACACCAGGTTGAAAGTTTCACACAACCCGAACCCCACCAGCCCAGTTGATAACATTTTGGTGCCTCTATCAGGAGCTGAAAATCTTTGTTTCCTGGGATTCTCTTCGATTCCTGAGGGTAATAGGAAAACATAATTTTTGAAGGTTGTGATATTACCCTGGCAAGTCCACTCTTAAAGAATTTTGAAGATCAAAGTTTCATGGCGACTCCACTGCTTGCAAATCAATAGCTTGAAGATTTTCAAGATGAGTTTTACCGCAAGTCATCAATGAAGGTGAAGTTCATTTCATTTGTAAGCTCAGGCGATGGATTCAGTTTTTATTCTAAGTTGCCCATATATGATTGACTATTGATTTTGTGTAGGTTTTAACCCCGTACAGAAATTACCTGCATACGAATTCTAAATCACGGGAAAAATAAAAATGTGAGAGCATAACACATAAGACACATATACACAGAGATTTCCCACTGGATCTCAAAACCGAGACTACCAGCTTGATTTCTCATTATATTCCTTTCAATTGTTACAATACATATTTATACATGTCGAAGCATCCAATACCATGGACTGAAAACCATCGCGTCCAAAACCATGGACCGAAAACCATAGGTAGGTTCGCCCAACTTAATATAGGGTCCAAAAAATATTTTCTCGGGGCGCTGCCCCAAACCCCGTAGAGGGGGGCTATCTGCCCCCCTCAAACCCCCCGGACAGGGGGGGCTGCCGGCCCCCCTCTAACCCCCCGGTTCACTACGTAGGTTAGTCGTGGAAAGAATATAACACAACCCAACAATCTCCCACTTGTTGTTTTCTTTCCACAGGGGGGCACAGGAGAACTTAGTCATTTTTCCAGCCCTGAAACGCCCATTGTTTCTCTACACCAAGAGAACTTCTCAGAGCTCACAGATTTTGTCAATGCATCTGCAGTATTCTTCAAAGTGTCCACCTTTACCAGCAACACCTTTTTGTCTTCTATCATATCCCTCACAAAGTGATACTAAACATTAATGTGCTTTGTCTTTTGAATGATAAGCAGGGTTCTTTGCTGTCACAGTCTATCC
>APFE031391555.1:26816-44587 GCA_000404065.3 Pinus taeda
ATCTTCTTTCACCACTAGAATCGATCTCGCAGATCTCCCATTGAACAGGGTCTACCACAGGCCCGAGCGAAACCCCTCAGCAACAAAGGCGTCCCCTTGAAGCCAAAACAACTCTTGTACCAAATGTAGGTTTTAACCCCCTACAGAAATTACCTACATACGAATTCTAAATCACAGGAAAAATAAAAATGTGAGAGCATAACACATAAAACACATATACACAGAGATTCCCCAGTGGATCTCAAAACCGAGACTACCAGCTTGATTTTTCATTATATTCCTTTCAATGTTACAATACATATTTATACATGCCGCAGCATCCAATACCATGGACTGAAAACCATCGCGTCCAAAACCATGGACCGAAAACCATAGGTAGGTTCGCCCAACCTAATATAGGGTCCAAAAACAAATTTCTCGGGGCGCTGCCCCGAACCCCGTAGAGGGGGGCTACCCGCCCCCCCTCAAACCCCCCGTACAGGGGGGGGTTTCCGCCCCGGCTGTGCATCGGCGCAACAAAGGGGGGGCTCCGGCCCCCCTCTAACCCCCCGGTTCACTACGTAGGTTAGTCGTGGAAAAAATATAACACAACCCAACATTTTGTTCAACAATAGTCAAGAAGCCTAGGTGTTGGATCAACTCTTTTTCAAGTTATAATAGAGATTTTAAATCACTTGAATTAAGCAAGTGGATTTTCAGATGTTAGAGTAGGACATAAATAAGCTTGTTCGGCAAGCATTTCCTTTAGGTTTATATCACATTTTGCAGTTTTTTTTTTTCAGTTTGCAGAAGTGGGTTTGATGTAGTCTTCAGATTGGGAACATCCCAATGGTCAGGCAACTAAACTACTGGTTCTTTTCTACACCACAGGGATCGAAAATTTTAGGGGATAATATTTGGAGGTGGGCTATTTTTCCATGATTTTTCCACAAAAAAGATTCGTTCCATTTTTTATAAAAATAATTTGCCCAAGTTTTACAATATAAAATTATTTTACCTTAAAAATCACCAACATTATATACAGGCTATATATAAAACCATTATAAATTTGAACAATTTTACAAAACTATCAATAAACATTTTATAGTTTGCATATTAGGGACTAGTGAGATTTCCCAATGTTTTTAAACTTCAAGATAATTTTCCATCCTTAAAATTTTCCCTAACCACAGGGGTGCAACATCCCCATTGGAGCCAATGTTATCCATGATAACTCATAAAATATTTTAAGTTTTATTAGTCAAGGTTTTCCACCACTGATCTTTTCATCTATTTGTTGTTTTTCTGAAAGAGGTTGCTATGCTTTATATTTGGAGATTAAGGTGGAAGAAAAAATCCATTATAATTGTTTTGGAGTTCCCATATTCTTTAAAACCCATTTCTCTCACTCATCCCATTTCATCTCCATTCACCCATTCCAACTCTAACCATTACCCATTCAATAGACTTGGGTTCAACTCCCACCAAACACACCAAAATGTTATCAACCAGGTTGGTGGGGATCGAGTTGTGTCAAACTTTCAACACATTGTAACTATTTCAAACCAGCGTTTAATTGGATGTTATCCATTCCAATCTGAGAGGGCTCTCCCAATATTTTTTAAGAATGCAGATGGCTAACTCTCGTTTTCTATTTGATCTTTCAGGTGAAAGAGTGGGAGGACAGTCACCATTAGGCATGGAGTCAGTCAAAGAAAAGCAATAATCAACAACACTATTTTATGGAAACTGAGGCATCTTTGGTTTACTAAGGTGGATAAGGACATTCACAGTAACCAAAACAAATTGAAGGAAGTTGGAGTTGTTTGACAAATTTCCAAGTAATCAACAAATTGTGAAAATTAATAACAGCAAAGGAACACGACAGGATGGGACTAAAACTGGAATGAATCTCAGGTTAAAAAAAAATTGATGCAAATTGTATTTTCTATTAATTGAAAACAATACAACAGTGGTTCCCACATCATCAATCCCCTCTAGAGAGTCGAAAATCTACATATTTCTAGAATGGGATCTCTTTACATAATCTACCACTTGGGCTAGATTCAATCAACAACTATGAGATCTAATCCTATCTGATTAATAAAACTTCGAGCCTTCATAAGAATTCCTATTACAATAGAGTTAAAATACAAATGGGATCCGTATGGACTATTACAATAATTTAAAGCGTGGCATTGTGTTTGTGGAAATTCATACATCTGGACCTTTGAATCCTTGTTGCGTTTTTTATTGTTGAAACGTGTTGAAAGTGCCTCGTTATCTTTGTGTCTTGCTTCCTATTTTCTCTGTGTTCCATTTAATAAACATGATGTTGAATAAACACTGAGAAATACTCTCAATGTCTCTCAGAGTGGAAGTAGAATGGACGTGTTAATCTATGCCATTGATCTAGGCCGTTGATCTGGGTGGCTCATTTAACTTGGTTTGTTGATCCGAGCCTTTTTTACATCACAATCGCAACACAGGAGGAGATTCCCTTAACATTGATTCATGGTGCTTTCCTGATGGTTTAGATGTGACGGTTTATAGAATGAGTCACATAAAATATCACATTTGGAGATGGTTCTCGCATATCACAATCCCAAGTAGGAGAGGTCATCAGGGAACAAGAACTAATGACTGTGTGATGTCTGATTTCGATATCGAAATCAGTAGGCAGAGGGATTATTGCAATCGGCATGGTGGACGGATATCATAATTAGGGAATGGAGGGAGGAACTTTATGCGACAGGCATGAAATTTTTGTGATATGTGATATCAGCAGAGAACTACGATATCACAATAGGCAGAAGATGGATATTGCAATCGGCGGGTGGAACAATATCGCAATCGACAGCAGAACAATATCACAATTGGCAAGGGATGTTGAGATATATGATATCGGTAGAGGATTAAATGATATGCGATATCAGTGGAGAACTGTGATATCACAATCAGAAGGGACAGGGTTATGTGATATCGCAATCGGCGAGGAGTAAGTATGATATCAGTGGAAGAAAGACTTTGAGTTTTGCGATATAAACTATAAGTCACGGCCTTTTAAAAAGGCTGCGGCATATTTATGGTGTTTTGAAGTATTTCAAAGGGGAATGTGGAAATGCAGCTAGAGTTTGAACATAGGAAATGCAGCTACAGTAGGAATGGGGAACAGTTAGAGTTGGAATGGGTGAATGCAGGTGAAGTGGAGTGAGTGAGAGAAATTGGTTTCAGAGAATATGGGAATTTCTCCAAAACAATTAGAATTGATTTGTTCTTCCTCCTTAATCTCCAAATATAAAGCATAGCAACCTCTTTCAGAAAAACAACAGATAGATGAAAATATCAGTGGTGGAAAACCTTGACTAATAAAACTAAAAATATTTTATGAGTTATCATGGATACCATTAGGAGAGGAAAAGAGAAACATTTGGCATAATATCAATACTAACATTACAAACTTATGGCCATCCATTCAAATCAACTTTGAAGAGGAGGAATTGGTACAAAGAGTGAAGGCAGCAGTAGAGAAAACAAGAGCTAATATTGAGCATAGACTAGAAGAAGCACACAAAATTATAAATATTTGAAACTCTAAAACTAGAGAAGAACTCGAGGAGCTCAATAACTAGGATAGAATAGAAGCAGTGATGGAAGTCAAAAGAGTTTTGACTAAAAATAATATGATGGTACAGCTAAAAAACAAATACAAAGAGTTGGAGTTATAGGTAAAGAGATTCAATAATGTATATATCAGTCTTTCAGATTAATCACATCGTTGGGATTGGGTCGACGTTTTGAACCAACTAGTTTGGTTCATCCTCAGGACAAGGTGAGAAATCACTCGATCTGAAGGAATAAATAGCAAGGATGCATCATTGCCCAGAGTTAGCTATTAGAAAAAGTAGTCGTTTGTTAATTTGTTAAAAACTAGCCATTGTGTGATAATTAAATATTTTATTTTGATAGTATAAACAAATTATTTAATAATAAAATAATTAATTATTATAAGGTAATATGTTAGGGTTTGACCTATTTAAGATAAATTAAGCTAGTATTACAAATTAAATATTTATTAATTTCTATAATAAGGCTTATTATTTGTTAAAAAATTATAATATTTAGTTAGGAACTAGCTGTTATGAAATAAAGAATTATTATTTTATTTCAGTATTATAAATTAATTAATTTAATTAATATTAATGTGTTATCTAAATAATTAATTTATATAATGAGATCTGTTAGGTTTTGACTTATCCAAGATAAATTAGGATTAGGCATAATTCATATTCACATATTTAGATTCATTTGATTAGTATAACATAAATTGTTAGAGGAGAACTAGTCAAGATTAAATAGGAGGAAGGCGGAAATTTTAATATAAGTTAAGCCAACCAATTAGAGAACAATTTTTGTAGATAAGTAAAGGATGAGAAAGGCAGAAACAGAATAACAAATAGGAAAAAGGGGGGAGAGAGGGAAGAGTCAAGAGGAGAGAGCTAGAATCCAACTTTTACTTAATTTCCAACCATCATCCCTATTAAGGTTTCTACTGTGCCTCTCAATTTAAATCGCTTAACCTTAATAGGGATGATGGTTGGAAATTAAGTAAAAGTTGGATTCCAGCTCTCTCCTCTTGACTCTTCCCTCCCTCCCCCCTTTTTCCTGTTTTTTCTTATGTTTCTCCTTTTCTTGTCCTTTACTTATCTGGAGAAATTGTTCTCTAATTGGTTAGCTTAACTTATCCTAAAATTTATGCCTTCCTCTTGCTTAATCTTGACTAGTTCTCCTCTAACAATTTACGATATACTAATCAAATGAATCTAAATACCTGAATATAAATTATGCCTAATCCTAGTTTATCTTGGATAAGTCAAACCCTAACAGATCTCATTATATAAATTAATTATTTAGATAACACATTAATATTATTAAATTAATTAATTTATAATACTGAAATAAAATAATAATATATTATTTCATAATAGCTAGTTCCTAACTAAGTATTAAACATTTTAACAAATAGTAGTCTTATTATAGAAATTAATAATATTTTAATTTGTAATACTAGCTAATTTATCTTAAATAGGTCAAACCCTAACAAATTACCTTATAATAATTAATTATTTTATTATTAAATAATTTGTTTATACTATCAAAATAAAATATTTAATTATCACATAACGGCTAGTTTTTAACAAATTAACCAACAACTACTTTTTCTAATGGCTAACCTTGGGCAATGATGCATCCTTGCTATTTATTCCTTCGGATCCAGTGATTTCTCAGCTTGTCCTGAGGATGAACCACATTAGTTGGTTCAAAACGTCGACCCAATCCCAACGATGTGATTAATCCGAAAGACTAATATACACATTATGGATCACAAAAGTCTTAGTTCTAACAGATTCAATAATAATAAAAATTGTACTGCAGGAAAAGGGACTTCCAGAGCTCAGAAAATCTAATGGCAAATTGATTCCATTAGAGAATTATCAATAATATTTGTGCAACATTGTTTCATATGTATCAAAATTTTCAAAAGAAAAGGGAATCATCAGTGCAGAATATTTCTTACAAGGCCTGCAACATGATTTGAATATACAACACGAAATTCATCATTTGTTTGTAAATAGGCCAACTTTCCAAATTTACATTGAGGTGGATGAAAAATTTAGAAGCATGGTGAATTTTTCAATCCCATGAAGAAAGGTGGGACCAACTATTGGAGTTGTTTGAGCAAGCATGAACCGAATACCTACATGTTTGGCACAAAATAAGAATCAAAGAGCAGAAAAGGAGTACAGTTGGCAACAAATTCCCTCAAAAATTTCAACAGACAGTCGAATTTGTTGAAGGCTTCTATTTTTTAGTTCTATTTTAGAGAAATATGTAATTTTCTTATAATATCTATTGTAATGAATTCCTTTTTCGAATATGAAAGTATATTAGCAGAAAGTCTATAAGTATATTGTAATAAGGCTTAATAAGGGTTGGAACTTTTATGAAGAAAGGAGCTATATTTTGATGTAAGTTGTGCATTGTACTAAAGTGATCAATTTACAATAATACAGAGATTTTTTGTTCCAAGATTCCTGTGTCAAGCAATTCGTGATGTGCCTTCTCATGTGAAATTTTTATTTTCATAGTTTTCCATATGTTTTATGTCTATTATTTCAAGGAGATAAAGGGCCAAATTTTCTTAAGTGTACTCTGCTCTAGCTTGTAAACAATATAAATGCTTTCATTCTAATCTTAAGTATAGAATTAATCTCAGCATGCTCTATATTTAATTGAACTTAAATCATATTCATCCTACACACTCCACAAATACTTTACAAGATCCAAAACTTTGCATATCCTACCCTGTTATAGTGGCTCTGTCATTTTTGTGTTTGATCAACCAAAGACTCATGACTACATGCCCAATGGACTTTCCATGCAATTTTCAACCAAATATTAAAAAAAAAAAAACCAATATCAAAACTCAATAACTAGCCTAATATCTTAAGGCAAAATTTAAATCAAAAAGAGAGATTCCTCTCTGAAGCTGGAAGGGCTAGATCCCATCTTTGCAAGTGGTTTTTCAGTTACCTTTGGGTTTATCTCCATAGCCTAGGGAAATTACGAAGTGATAACAGGACCAACATTTACTCGTGTATTGAGTGGAGCTCTGATGGAAATCACACCATTTTCTCGTGTCTTTCTTTGTCTTCATGGTGTTGTTCTTTTCTTGCGGCTTCGGCAGATTGTTCTAGGTCACCCTGCCTTGTCGTTTTCCTTTGCTTTGTGGTTTGCAGGTGCCTTTCCCTTGCTTCAGATTCACAAATCCAAAGTCTCGCTTCTTCTATTTAAACTTATGCTCAATCTTGACAGCTTATCGGTATGTTGTGCCAAGCGAAGAGATGTCCAAGAACTCCATCTCATCCTGGATGTACCTGTGTAGGCAGTCACAG
Organism: Pinus taeda; assembly: GCA_000404065.3. Classification (NCBI taxonomy): domain Eukaryota; kingdom Viridiplantae; phylum Streptophyta; class Pinopsida; order Pinales; family Pinaceae; genus Pinus; species Pinus taeda. The sequence goes on from APFE031391555.1 coordinate 33,752, forward strand.
TACTTGAGTACCAAATGTTGCTCAGAATCCTTGATACCCAACCTTTTGCGAAGGGTATGAAAAATATTGGGAAATTTTGGCATGTCTTGGTCCCTTCTCTACCGCAATGTGGTCCACTTTATGTATTTATCCTCATAGCTCTTGAAAATGTAGTACTACTCCTTGATGGCATCCCAGAACAAATTCCAAGTGGGTGTGACTAAAAATAGCGAGGTTTTACTTTCATCCTTCTTCTCACAATAGGTTTCCCACCAGTCCTTGACGTGGGGGGCGACTTTGAGAAGTGCAAAAGTGATATTTTCCTAGCTGGAAAAATCATGAACAAAAAAATATCCTTCTAGCATATTTGACCATTTATCTACGGTGTTTGCATCTACCTGACCTTCAAATATCAGGATGTCAAAGTTAACTTGTACCTTAAAGGGTGTGGCACTTCTAGAGTAGTTGTTGGAAGGAGATACATCACCTTTGGGTAGTTGTTGAAAGATCTGGGTAAAGTTGTCCACCATCATGTTCCTTTGTCACTCGAGGGCTTCTTTGAGAAAGGATTTGAAAGGATCTCCTGCCCCCTCATATTTCTTAGGCTTTCGTCATGGGAGGTCACCAATATTTGCAAAGATAGTCTTGCAAAGGTTCGACAAATTAGAGCCCTAACCCCTTATATCTCGACCTCGTTGAGGACATGCAAAGAAAAATAGAGAAAGACGAGACCACTCTAATACCACTAATCCAAACTTAAATAGGAACACAACAAATTACAGATATAACTATAAATACAGAGATGTAGTAAAAATACATTTCATTTCATTAATATCAAATACTAAAATATGCTTACAAACAAAATGGAAATAAAACTAGCTCAGGCGATGGTAGCTTATCTCTGATAAGAGATGTGGCAACTACATGCATTTGAACTGTGTTACAATGAGACTCGAAGACCTATTGATTATTGAGAAACAATGGAAAACCGTAAACGTCCAAAAACCTAACCCTATGAAATGAAGCGCCAAAAGTATGGGCCCTGTTTGGGTAAATTGGTACATCAATTTCCTTGGGTCGTAACTTTGGTATACAATATTTGTTTACCGCGCAAAATACCTTGTTAGAAATATCTATCCGAGGGCTACAACTTTCAAATGCAAAATTAGGCTAGTTTTCCCAAAAAAATGTTGTAGAGGGCCTCAAAACAACTCTGGAAGTTGAGGACCCGAAAAACTGCCAATAATAGTAAATTGTACTACAATAAAGGAAATTGAAAGGCTAAAAGAGACAATGGTGGGGGTCCAAGTGGAATAGGCATGTGACCACCAATATCTGGACCTAGATCATAACTATAGACATTTTTTTTAAATGATAGTGATTTCCACGCCGATTTTGAAAAGCGTTGATGCAACATCAACCCCTTTTTTAAGGGTTTTTTTTTTACACTTCAAATTTTCTTATGTATTAAGCATGGATAAAATAAATAAATAAATTGGTGATTTTCATGTTGATTTTGAAAATCGTTGATGCAACATCAAGCTTTCTTTTTTTTCGGGGGCATATTTTTGACATTTTAAATTTTCTTAAGCATGCACATTTTTTTAAATGTTGGTTATTTAACCAAATTTCAAGTTGTCTTCATCTTCTTTTTTCTTCTTGAGTTGCTTGGTTTAAAAGGGATTTTCAAGTTTGTGTTTTTTTTCTTCAAATGTTTATTTGTAATGAAATTTTCAACTTTTTTGCAGAGTTTAGAAAAAAATAACAATTTGAAATTAAGATTTTGTATATATTTATGTATCGTTAATTAATACTTTATTACACAATAAATAATTGTCACTGAAAAAATAATAATTTTAAACACTTGACAAAGAAAATGCACATTTCGGGACTTTTTTTGCTAATAGTGACATGTCAAATGAATGATTTTTATAAAAAGATTGAACGAAAAGTTGAAAAAATATAAATTTTATCAATATTTTATTTCCAAAGACAATATCATTTGAAGTTTTTTTTCTAATAAAAATAATTCGCATAAAATTTAAGTAAAAATAACAGCAAAAATATTTAAAAATAATAATAAAACCACCACGTTAAACAAAAAAAAAAATCAAAATAGCATTAAAAAAATTGCTAAAAAAATTAAGAATAAAATAATAATAGATATAATTGGAAAAACAAAAAACAAAAAAAATTATCAAAAATGAAAAATAAAATAAATAATATATATCAAACATAAATCTTAAAAATCAAAATTTATTAAATATTTATATAAAAAAAAAAATGAAAAAATCTCCTTTAAAAACATAATTTAAAAGGAGGAGGAAGTATAAATAAATGATACAAAAATTAAAAAGATAGTTTAAAAAAACAAAATGAAACCATTAAAAAGATCAAATAAAAAAAAAAAACACACACACAACACGACACCATTAAATTGAAAAAAATTAATATTAAATTAAGAAACAAAATAAATAAATAAATTATAAAATAAACATTAAAAAACTAATTTAAATTAAAAAATCTTTTAAATATCTTTATAAAAAAAAATAAAATAAAAACAGTGGTATGGGTTGGCTTGCCCATACCAAAGGGCTGACAACATTATTTGGTCGGTTCATCAATTCTAGCAATTGATGGGTCTCCTTGTTTAATGCTAAAGGGCAAGAGGAAGGGTGATTACAACAGCACGTTGTCACTCTAGTAACCCTGCCAATGACCCTTTGGCACCAGACGGAGTAACCCGTCGACTCCTAGAATCAATGAACCAACCAAACAATGTTGTTCAGGCGGTTCATCAATTGTGGGAATCGACAAGCTGCCTTGCTCGGTGCCAAAGGGCCACCGGTAGGGTGGCAACATTCTTTTTATTTATATCTTTTGTTTCAATTTGTTTTATGTATTTTTTAATTTTTTATGCTTGTTTTTAATATTTTTTAAACTTTTTAAATATTTTTTAATTTATTCGATAACTTAATATTTACAAAATTTCAAGTATTTTTTAATTTTTCCATTATTTTTTTTTATTATTAATTTTCTTTTATTTTTTTTTGGTTATATATATATATATATATATATATATATATAATATATATATATATATAATATATATATTATATATATATATTATATATAATATATATAATATATATATATTATATATATATATATATATATAATTGTAATTTTCTTTTCAGTTTTTTTTTTTATATTATATTTTAAATAATTTTTCTAGGTTTTTGTTATTTAATTTAATTTATTTATTTATGTATTTATTTATTTATTTATTTTTATTTTTGTTGCAGGGGTTATGTCAATGTTTGATTAATAACCCAACTCAATATGTATCAATTTGAAATTTGATTTTAAAGTTTTTGTTTCATTGGATCAAATTTGCCCCCATTGTGTGTCGATTTCATAGTTTTTAAGTTTTCATTGCAATGGGTCAAGTCCACCCCCAATGCGTATCAATTTGATGGTTGATTTTTAAATTTTTGTTACATGTGTCAAGTTGTTTTAGACTAATATTTTAAAAGAGCTATACCTTTAGCATTAAAAAAATTGGTAATTAAAGGACTATACTACAACGACATCTAAATTTAGCTATTCATTTTTAAGTTTTTTTAGTCAATGATATTGGCTTTTATTTCCATGGCTAAAGAATGACGAAATTTGAAATATTTTGAAGATGTGATATTGTTATAGCTCCAAATCTCACTATTATGGTTTGTGATGCTGCACTCATGGCCTAGGGCAACCCCTCCTTCCAGACCTGGTCTCAAATTTAAAAAACAATGTTTTATTCCCTGTACGCGACATTGCCCTAAGTTAAACGCGTGTATACGTGGGTCCACATATACCCAACCCGCGTATATGTATTAAAACACTTTAAAAAATATAAGACTCCTTATTTTCGGGTGGAGATCGGGGTTTTACCTGCTGATCACCTGTTAGTGCCCGTGGCCCCAACTGTTCCCAACCAATTCCTAACTAAAAAACTACTTTGGGATTGGTATAAAAATACATCAAAGGGAAGGCCTAAAGGAGTAGAGAAGAGAGAGAAAGGTTATTATACTGAGATTTTCCCCCTGACCAGGTCTGAAGATCCTTGTGCCTTCTGCACTTCCCCCATTTGTACAGGAAACCCTTGTTTCCTTGTGGTTTGATGTTTATCCCTTATTTATGGCATCATGGAGTGAGTCTTGGAAGGAGATATGCTAGAGGCTTGAGGCGGGACGGATTCGGAAGGAAGATGTGCTTGGAGCCTGCAAAGGTTGCTCAAGTGATATTACTCCTTTTGTACTTTCTATTTTTCTATAATAAAGAAACACGTCTTGATTCCCGATATGCTTCTTCTATATGTTTATGATGTTCATGTTTGAATTTCATGTATGAATGGTTGTTTAAAGTTCATAACTAACTTCCTTTTTTTTTTTTTCTCAGTAAAGACTATTCTATTAATAAAAAGAGGAAAAAATATTTACAGAGAGGTTTGAACCTCTGAGGGGGCTATAGCCTGCCCTCTACCAAAAAAACTATTGCAAGTGTCCTGATGCCTGACTTTTACATAGTTAAATATCAAAACCATAGGCAAACTGGTGTTCTTTAGAAATTCATCTTTGCGCTGAGCTAGATTAGGGTGAGGCTGCATAATAACCTAATCCCTTACAAAAATATTTCCCTTTCGAAGGGCTATTACATTTCCATTGAGACTCAAAAAACCTGTAGACTGTAAATCTCATGCCATTGAGAAAATAGACCATACAAATTAGGAAAAAGCATACCAAGAACAGACCACAAGAATTCGCTTTCAGAAAAGTCATTGAAACCATGAAGCTCTTAATCCTACTGAGGAGAGTCGGCATCCTTCTCGCTTGCTTGGTTGACCCAGGTAACCATGAGGTTGTCTTCTACATCCATCGCGCTACGTCCTGGAGGGAGAACAAGGCTGAGGATGTTCCCGGAGGTGCTCGCAGGCTCACATTCCATAATGGGCTCCTGTGAAGATGAGAGCTGGTGCCGAGAGATTTCCTACTGGCCATCGTTGCACAAAATCCCCGAATCATTGAGGACATCCCCAATTGGGCTTCCTTGAAGAGCACTGGAAGTATGGGAGTGAGCCTGCTCCCTGGATGTTTCTTCCAAACTAGCAGGCTCTTCCTCTAATTCTGGCTCTTCTTCCTCCTCCGAAAAGAGCACCGTGACAATAGTAGAGATGAGCGGCTTGTTCAACTTGCTGTGAAACTTAAAATGGGCTGAATGGAAAGAACTAGTGAGAGAGGGACCAGAACTATCGGAGGGTGGTGAGGGGGGTGGGACAGAAGCTAAAGGCTCTAAGCATTGTGGGATAGAGCCTCCGCGACTGCAAGAACCTCCCCTTGACCCAGTATTACTCCCACGTCTGGGGATTCCACGTTGTCGAGGCATGGTGAAATTCGGGTGGTGAATGTCCAAACAGGGACTCTGAATTTGGGAGATAAACACCCAATTGCAAGCTAAAGACCAGACGCCTTCAAGCACAACCCAATTATTAACGGATAAAACCCACTGCTCTCGCCCGGTACTGACCAGATACGTTATGCCTAGACCCCAAACAATGACAAGCAACCCGAAATTCTTGTGCCAGACATAGAAACAGAGAATGAACTTAATGAAACATACGTCAACAATATTCAGACACGAGAATAAACTTAATGAAACAGGTTCAGACCCAACAGACCTTCTTAACATTCCAGAACCAACGGACATATACCTGACCCAGGGAGGCTCCCATGCGTTGTTCGCTGCCCTGGAACTCAGCCGAATTAACCACCTGAAGCATGCCTCTATGCCATATCCGCCAAGGAGCAACGCTTTTATGCCCTGATTGAGGCACGCCATCCGTGAATGATGTCCTTGCAATTCATTAATTCTCCTGCTCAGCGCCATTACTCCCAAGCCCGATCCGCCATTACTCAGAGCCTTGAATGCCTGAGTTTCGCCTGCCTTTAACTGCCAAGAACTGTTGGTCGTAACGCCAGCTGCCATCCTCTTTAGTGATGGCATTAATACGTGGTTAATGCACCCGCATCCGGGTCATAACTAACTTCCTTCTTTTATAACATAAAGATGATTTTTGTATAAATCTTTTCCATATACTGCTGCATTCTTTGGAATTGTTGGTTTTGCAGGGCAAAGGAGCGAAAGGGACGTGAAGAAGGGTTTGGACCCTTGAGGAACTACTCGAACGTAGGACCTGAGGTACGTCCTTCTTACTTTAGAATTAGCTTTTTCTAGCATAATGGTTGTGTGTATGTATGTTTCTTTGTTTAGACAACTTTCAGTCTGTTAGGGTTCCACCCAAAAGCCCTAGGGGATAAAATCCCTCAACAGAATTGGCGATTCCACTGGGGACAACACTCTTTTTGTTCCTATTTTGGGTGTTTGTCAAGCCTATTAGGGCTCAGTTGCTTGCTGGTTTATTGTTACTATCTGGTCTGTTCTTGACTTCTGAGTTTTGTCTGTTTCTTCAGTTTGTTTTTTATTTTTCTTGAAATATTATATATACGTTGTTTCATTTAGTTACAGAAGCGTATAAATGCTTGTTGTTTGAAGTAAGCCCGCGTATACGCAGGTTCCCTCAGGAACAGTCGCGTATACACGCAGTCTGCACTAAGTACAGTCGCGTATATCTTGCAACTTTCAGGATTTATAAATTTTGGCGTCTCTGAAGTTTGTCTGGTGTTTTTAGTCAGTTTGAAACAGTCATTTTTGCCAATATCAGTTGTTTGTGTTACAGCAAGCGTCCTACTCCGACTTCTCTCTAATTATAAGGAGTTTTGGTCTTGTTTTGTGTTTGCAAGCGTCATCATCTTTTTGCTAAAAGCACGCAAGATTTCTTGATTGGAATCTTGGCTACTCTGAGTCATCAGAGCAGAAAGATTGTTATCAATCTGTGTTCAACTTTGCTTTTTGGTGACTTTTTGTTTGCTTAACGAAATCGCTTTCTATGACCATCTACTTCTTTGTTTCATCAAAGTTGTCATTTGATACTTTCTTGAAATTGTCTTTTTCATCTTTTTTGGTCTTTGTTACCAAAGCTTTCCTTGCTGCTTTCGATTGTTAAAAATCCTTTTTAAACACATTTGTTTTTGGTGAGTTTTCATTCTTTGTAGGGTGTCAACTTGCAAAAGTGTTTCTTGCTTGTTGTTTCAATCGCAAAGTTTCAATTTTTGTTGAGAGCATTTTCAAAAAGACTTTCTTGTTGCTAATTTGAAGAGAACTTTTTGAAAAGTTTTTGTTTTGCTTTCTTGAACTTGCTTTTCATTTAGTTTCCTTTTGATGAGTGAAAGTGCTATATGTTATCTTGAGTTTTTCTTTTAGTATTTAGACGAAATGAATTGAAGCATCTCATATTCCATCTAAATATTGTAAGTGGCAAAAGAAAATTTGATAAACAAAGCAAATTTCATTTCTTGTTTTTAGAGTAATTTTCAATCTTGCATCAAGCATTTAGTGTTGCATTAGGATAGATTTGCATCTCTTTAGGCATAAATAGTTTTGTTAACTTTTGAGTGTGAAGTGTGAATGAAAAGAAAAGAAAAGAAAAGTTTGTTTCGTTAGAAGTTTCCTTTCGAACCCTGTAGAAATTACTCTTCATTGAAAAACAATGACAAAGTGCACATGCATATAGTTAGGTTTTATTAATTTCTTTTGCGTCGAAAAAACACCACTAGTTTCACTTCCATCATCCTTTGACTTAAAGAACAGCCCTTAAAATCAAGTGCTAACTAAAAATCAACTAGAATTTTTTTTTTCTAAGTTAAATACACAAACAAGTTTTAGGATTTTAGGGCCTTGGATTAGGCGAGTGGAGAGTTAACTCTCCAAGGCCATATTAAACGTCAAACATAGGAGTTTGATTAACGAGAGAAAATCCAATAGTGTTAGGAAGACCAGGAAAGCTCTGGATCTGGGAGTTAAGCACGAGGGTCTATGAAGACAGGGAAGAGAGATAGCCCCTCTCCTACTTGTCCGAACTTACCTCACGACTGTTCCGCCTGGCTTCTGCGACGAGTTGGTATCCATAGTTTCCACTCTTAGGGAACTACATAGGTGGCTGCGGAGGGGAATCCCGTGGCACCTGAGGTCGACGTTGTATCACTCTCAATAGCACTACTGGAGGGCACCCTTGCAAAGCTTGGGGGCTTGCACCGATGCAGACTGTTGTTAGGAGGTCACCGTAACTTCCTCTGATACCTTTGTTGATAGGCCTGGGCCCTCATCATCCCAGACTATCTTCGGAAGGCCCTTTATTTTCCACTTTCTCGTATTTTGGTGTCCGGTCCTAATCACCCAGAGCGGAAATACTTGGAAGTTGTTTGGCTGGCAGTATCTTTGTGGACTTTATAGTAGGTGCTCTATGCTCTTAGTTGGCCTAACTTTAAATTTTTTGAGTCTGTAGTTAGATTTTAAACAAAGAATTCAAAGCGGCTGACCGATCTCCTAGATGGTCTCGTGGTCTCTCACCGCCGAGTTTAGAGCCTTCTCCGAGAAGGCACAGAGGTAATAATACCAGTGGGTTTCATCCCACTGCAATTGACACATCGGGGATTGATCCTCCCCTCAGGGACATTAGTATTGAAGCAAGACCTGGTACTTCCGTGGAACAAGAGAGGAACACTCCAGTTCTTTCTCAGGTTCGCTTACAAGCGGAGGATAATATTGAGGTAGAATAACTTTCAGAGTCGTTAGCGGCTCTGAATTCTCCCCTACCATCCAGTCATCCACACGTATTGCAATACGTTGGGACTCCGACGCATAGACTGTCAAGTCCAGGTTACGCTACTCGCTTACCTTTGATGACCACTACTGGAAGCATGGCTTCTACAAGTGCTACGACTACACAGACTCCTATATCTGTACAAGGGGGTGGAACTATTTCCATCCCCTCCGTCTCTTTATTCGGATCTTTTGCTAGCACGTCTTTTGTTGGGTCTACCTCCATTCCGTCCACGAGTGGAAATTCCCAAACAAATGCTTTTGGTTCTGGGTACTTCCCATTTGGCGCCCATTCACAGGGCATTCCTTCACCTCCATTCGGGGCCGCCACGTCCATGATGAGTGAGTCAGCTTCGTTCCAAGGTTTTCCATTCGGAAGTGGTCATATACCACATTCCAACCCTGCGATATGATCTATGCCTTTTTCTTCAATAGGACAAAGCAGCAATCCTTTCCAAGGTTGGAATAACCCTGGGCTTAGTAGTGCCGGAACTGGGAATCCATTCTTCGGCCAATATAGGAATAGGCCGTATACCACGGTTAGTTCGTTCCAAAGTATTCCTCCCCTAGCTTCGGCTTGGAATCCATATCAGGGATTGTCAACTGCTTACAATCCTTTAGGAGGAAACTTTGCTGGGTATGGTGGGTGTACGCCGGAGTTGGTCAAACTCCAAGTTTTTCTAGGTCACAAGGCCTCCCTTTTGGCTCAGCAGGTTCTACTGGTTACTTCGGGCAGCCTGGTGCTTTCCAAAATCCAGGCCAATCTTTTCAGAGCTTCGGGAGTGCCGCCCAATCAGGGTGGAATCCCCAAGCTCTGCCTAGACTTCTGTTTCTGGCAACGTTAAACTTTCCAAACCTTACTAAGTTAACTAACGACCCAATCAAGTATAATCTGGCCTGACCTCCGGTCCCAACTAAACTCCCTTCGGATATTCCAAAATTTGAAGGGAAGAGTGGTGAGGATCTGGGCGACCACGTAACCACGTTCCACTTATGGTGCTCATCGAACTCTCTGATCGACGACTCGGTTAGGTTGAGGTTATTTCAATGCACCTTGACTGGTAATGTGGCTAAGTGGTATATAGAGTTTCCTGGGGGCAGCTTTACATCATTCGCCGACTTAGCCAATATTTTCTTGAACCATTTTCAGTTGCCCATCCCGTATGATGCCGGAACCAAACTACTCGCTACTTTTAATCAGGATAGGGCAACTCACATTTCCGATCACATTCAGGAATGGAGACGGAGAAAGAGGCTCATTAAAGCTGAAATCCCTCCAGAGTACCGTCTCGAGTGGTTCTTGAAGTCTTTAATACTTGAGATCTCGAAGGATGTCTCCATGTCTAGGGTCTATTCCAAGGAGCAAGCCATTTTTAGGGCCCAGCAATTAGAATTGATCTACTCCTAGTCTGGGAAACTACAAAAGTACTTGCCAGATGCTCCTGGGTCTAAGGTTGACGTAGCTAAGCTGAAGCCAGGTCCCCATGTAGATGGTATTGTTGGGTCAGTAGATACAAATATGGTGTACTTGTTGAATCAATTGCAATAGTTGTCTTTACAAACTGATTCTAACAACCAAGTCACATCATCTAATCCTTCCGCTTCCCAAACTTCTTCGATTAATGCCGTCCAATCTGATAACCACAAAGGAAGTCAAAATTCCAATGGGAAAAAGAAGGGACGAGGTAAGAAAAAGAACCAGGATGGGAAGCCTGATGCAAACAAATCTGGCAATAATGCTGGTGGAGGTAGAAATTGTTAGGATATTCCGACACATAGGAAATAGTTAAGTTCAACTTGGTCTAGTATAGAGTTAGGTATAGAGTTAGGTAAAGTGTGTTTCTTTACCGTTGTACATTTTGTAACTTACAATCCGACGGTCACGATATGTAGTGATCTGACGGTTCATTCTCTCCTTGGTATTACCGACACTTGATCCGTGGCTTGACACCCGATTGGTCCATGAATTCTATTTAAAGCGCATGGAGGGTCATTTGTAGGTTAACCGTGCATGAGAGAAGCTTATGTAAATTTTCATTCTTTTATTAATAAATTGCCTGTAGTAGCCACGTTGGCGCAGGCCGTGGGCTGTTTCCC
>APFE031391562.1:0-38793 GCA_000404065.3 Pinus taeda
AGTGAAAGTTTCATGTTCAAGAGTGACCTGCTACCAATGAAGTTCTTCAAGTTTTCTTCCCTTTTTCCCCAGTCATTGCTGGCTAGTACCTCTTTATTTTTGTCAATCTTGAGGAGGATAACATATGCTTGTTCTATAATTTTCCCTTAAGGCAAACCTGTCGCTATGTTTTAGCGAGCCTAGCGACAGTGAAACTCGCTCTTGTCCGGATGGACAAGTTTGTCGCTATAGTTTTAACGAGTTTAACGACAAAGATAACTCGGTCCTTTTCATTTTTAGAGAGTTTGAAAAGAGACGGAAAGGAAACTCTAGTAGTCCTTTTTCATGGTATAATCCCTTAAGTCCAAAAAAGTATAAAATAATATGAAGGGGATGACTTTTCGATAGTTTTAGCGAGCCGAACAAGACAAGCGCTCGATATTTTTGTGTAATGATCCCTCAGGTCCAAAAAGATTAAAATATAGAGGAGGGATGGTGCTTCCCTTTACTTTAACGAGCTGGAAAGGTCAGTAGCTCAACAATATTTTCATATTTTACGAGTCTAAAAAGAGCTTAAAAGAGACTCGTTTTTTAGGAACGAGTGATGTATCCGGGTAGCAACTGGTTCCAAGTAAGTTTGGAACTTCTCAAACACGGCAGTGTAATGAGGGTGGCTAATAGAATCACTCGTCACAGCTGTTCCTAAAAAGAGTAAACAATCAAGTGGAGGCGTATGATCGGCTAAAAGAGTGGAGGTGACGGTAAGAACACGACCAAGGCTCAAAGGGCTGATAGCAATGCAATCACAAAGTTTATTTACCGAAAGGCAGGTTTATTTTTTAATGAGCTTGAACCTTGTGCCAACATGTGCTCAGTGGCGGGTTTATTTTTTAATGAGCTTGAACCTTGTGCCAACATGTGCTCAGTGCTAGGTTTATTTCTTAACGAGCTTGAACTTTGCGGAAACATTGCTAACAATAATAGTCAGAGATGTTCAATTCACCATTAACACTATGTTCTTTTGACGGTCGTACTACCTGTTCAATTGCTCCATTTAATTGATTAGAAATGTAAATACATGCTTGAAAAATGAGTTAAAAAGCAACATATTACTTGAGTTACGTGAACAGTAACATAAAAGTAGTTTTACCTCTCATTTTTACCATTTCATTCAAATTTGGGATTGTTGGAGCTCTGGAGGTGTTTTCCCCCTTGATTTTCATAAGCTGATTCCAGGAGATTCGGTGGACTATTTTCAGCGCCGTCTGGACCAGGTAGGAGCTAACCCTGAGCTCTTCAATTGCATTCTTTCCTTTTCTGATTCTAAGCAACTTTTTCTGATTTTCTGGGCCTCAGGGGTTTGAACAATTTGTTCTCTCCCCATCACACCTAGTATGCATCGAAAAGTGCGATGCATACTGAGCTGGACATTGGACAGTTAGTATGCATCCCACCCTGTACATAGCCAAGGTGCGATGGGCGCAGAAGGAGAAGTTTATGCGCTATTTTGTCATGGAAATTTTGCCCTTTTTGCCCAAATCAGGATCATAATTCTTCTCTTGTTTGTTTTTCAGAGATTCATCGGATCAAGATGGTTGTTACATGGCATGAAAGCAAGCATGAAGAAGAGGATATGATTACCTTACATTATCTGGGTACGGTTACTGTATTGTGAAACTATGGCTTGCTCAAATTCTTTCACATATCCAGCATGAGGCAACAAATCAATTTGTTGCAATATCTTCTCAATGCATGGGATCCTACCAACCAAGTGTTCCAGATTAGAGGTAAATCCATCCCTTTGACAGTTGAGGATATCTACTTCTTAACCAATTATCGAGGCGTGGTGCTCCTCTCTCACTATCAGGATCCGCCCATGGGGGTGAATCCACGAGGGATTATATTCACCAGTTCTGTAGAGATGGATCTCAGCCGAGTAGGGACGACAAGATCAGTATTCGAGATGTCACTGACTGGTCCTTGAGGACTATTTTATTCACCTTTACTATATTGGCTGGTAGCGCGACTCTTTATTTGGCCAACAGGTCCTATATGTATTATGCCCTGGAATGCCTTGAACCAAAGGTATTCAACTGGTGTGACGGAGTACTTCCAGTTATAAAAGAACAACTTTCCAAGGTGAAGAACGGAAGATCCAAGAACTTTGGTTATGGTTCTATTCGGACCGCTTTCGCCTTGGAGAGAATTCCACTGATGTAGCCACAATATATTTCACTCAGACTGCCAGCACCGAGGGAACCACGGATGCAGAGATGGGTCGATCTCATGGCTAGACACGTTGGTCAGTTGCAAATTTCATTCTTTGATGCCTTCTTTGAGTGGTTCAATCATCAGGAGATGGTCTTCGCCGAGTATCCATATGTTGGGATGGATTTCCGAGGTGACCCAAATTTGGCGTTGCCAGCTGGCGAGCAGTGGGGTGTTATAGGTAAAAAGATATGACCATATCTCTGTTTATTGATTTTATAATGTTCTTGTGCTTTTTAAATGTTATCAAGACTGATCAAACCCATATATTTGTGCAGATATTGGATCAGTGTGACCAGCAATGCGCTCGAGGGTAGCAGCTACCGTTCCAGTAGGAGAGGCTGTAGGAAGGGTTTTCCTTCGCGATCTAGACATAGCAGAGACCCTTGCAGTATTGCAGGATAAAAAAAAGGGTCTCACCCTTGGTATTTAGGATGTGAGGACTGATGAGTTACCTCTAAGATTACAACGCCATACTACTGGTGTGCCGAGTCGATGGACTAGGCTCTTGCGTATGATCGCACAGGTGGTGACTTGTTATCACCAGCACCTTTAGTCTAGGGTGCTTTCCTGCATTTTTGGGTTTTTTGGGTCGTATGACCGATTTTGTCCTGGACACAGAACATTTTGTAAAAACTATAAACAACTATATATGTTTTTGATTTTCAGAGCTTTAATTTGGTTAAGTTATGTGATCCTGATGCAAATGTTGATTGAAATGCTTTTTCCTTTATAAATACTGCAAGTGTCTATCTAACACATAATTTGCTAATGAATCAGTTAATGTGTTTAAGTTTCTAGAAATGTGTTGATATTGAATAGAATCAAACTGCCTTTCCAAAATCCTGACCCTTAGTAACATACGATCGATAGCTGGATTCCAAACAGAATAGATGTCAGTACACTGTAGGATGACAAGTTGTGAGTCTAGCCTGACAACAAGTCGGCATATGCCATGTGCGATGGCATCGGAGAGAAGCTTAATCAACGCGTTGTACTCAACAATGTTGTTCATCAACCGAACAATACATACCCCTCTGAAACTCACTAACTCACCGCTTGGATAAAAAATGGCCCAAGCTGCAGAAGTTAGGTTCCGTGTACTATGACTAGCTTCGTCGGCGTATCCAACAAATGATTCCAACAGGTCCAACATCTGCAACAAATGAAAAGTGGATTACCTAACCAAAACGGTCACTCTTGACGAAAACAAAAACGTAACAAAAGCATATAAAGAGATTACTACACTTAATCAAGCATAGTAATGCTTAAGGTACAACCTGTTTCGGGGTTGCGACAATGGAATCCCATCGTAATCTACTAGCTCGTAGTCTCCTTTTTCTAATACTCACTTAACAATGTAGGGACCCATCCATAATGGTTGGAACTTACCAGCTCCCAATTTATCGGATTCCTGATCGTAAAGCAAGAACAGGTCACCTTCCGAGGAGACATGGGGGTTGACATTTTTGTCAAATTACGCCTTGACTCATTTCTTATGAGTTTCGTTAGCCAAAGTGGCATCACGACGGGTTTCATCCAATTGGATTAGTTCCAAGAAACGAGCCTCTTCCTCTGAAGTTCTGGGGAGAAGGTTGACTGCGAGCTTGAGAGATGAAATTTCACACTGAATCAGTAAGACTGCTTCCAAGCCATACACCAGCTGAAAGGGTGAAAATCTAGTTGCATTTCTCACCGATGTCCTATATGCCCACAAGGCCGAGTACATGATTAGGTGCCAACTCCGTTTGTGGACTCCAATCATCCTTTGCAGCATGCGCTGCAGGACTTTGTTGATGGGCTCAACTTGTCTGTTAGCTTGTGGATAATACGGAGTAGAATTGTCTTGGGACAGTCCTAATTTGGCAGCTAATTCAACCATCATGTGATTGCGAAACTGCGATCCATGATCTGTGACTATAGCTTGTGGAACACCAAATCTAGAGACTACATGATTAAAAAAGAAAAGAGCAACCGTTTTGCCGTTGTTGTTTAATGTAGGCATTGCCTTGGCCCATTTTGTAAAATAGTCAATTGCAACTATGATATACCCATGCCCCCCGGCCGAGGTGGGGTTACATGTCATGAAATCTATGCCCCATTTTGTGAATGGCCCAACAACAACTACTAGATGCAGAGGTGCGGGTGGTAGTCTGGTTTTGCAGTCAAAGATTTGACAAGCATGGCAACTTCTGACTGCGATTATGCAATATTTGAACATAGTAGGCCAGAAGTAACCTACTCGTAAGATCTTTTGCACTGTA
This sequence comes from Pinus taeda, assembly GCA_000404065.3. Taxonomy (NCBI): domain Eukaryota; kingdom Viridiplantae; phylum Streptophyta; class Pinopsida; order Pinales; family Pinaceae; genus Pinus; species Pinus taeda. Next base: position 4,512 of record APFE031391562.1, read on the forward strand.
GCGTAACCAGATTGATGCCCCCCACACGCGCCTGAATGGAAATCATTCAGGACTTTTTCGGCCTCCTCATGCGTGAGGCACCTTCGCAGAACTGTATCAATACCTCGACGGTAAAGTGTATCATTGACGATCATGTAGTATTTTTCTTGGTATCGAGTACGTCATTGTTCGGAGAGATAGGTATTAGGCCTGTATGTTTGGGTTTGGAGATAGATTAGTATATCTCCATACCACGGATCGCTCGATGATATCATAAACAAAGATTCATCGACGATTGATGCTTTGGATGTTGAATCATTGGACGACAATGGGAATTCGCATAGTAACTCCGCGAAAACTAGAGATTTCTTTGATTTGGATTTTATGAATTCCAAATCAAACTCTTGCAAAATGGCTATCCATTTCGAATATTTGCCCCCTAGTAATTGACACGACAGAATGTAAGTCATAGGGTTGCAATTTGACAAAATGGTAGTTTTGCGTAAGAGGATATAGTGTCGAAATCTCTGTACTGCTTGAACAGCTGCAAGAGCTAGCTTTTCAACATAGGAGTACTTGCTTCTGTATCATTTAAATTTCGACTTAAATAATAGACAGGATGTTCGATTCCATTTTCTTCTTGTACTAAAACCATTGTGATGGTTGTATCTGCTGCAGCTAGATACAGATTAAAGTCTTTTTAATAGTTAGGAGCATACATTAATGATGCTTTTATTAGGGATTCCTTTAGAGCATCAAAGGAAGCTTGCACAACCTGATCCCAGTTGAAGGGCACTTCTTTTTTCAAAGACGTGTATAACCTTTAGCAAGTTCGGCGTAATTTGGAATGAACCTCCTTAGAAAGTTTGCTTTCCCTTGGAGTTTCTAAATCTGAAGCAAATTTGAAGGTGGAGGCATATTGATGATTGCCTGAACCTTACATGGGTTGAGTCGAATCCCGTCCTTAGAAACTACAAAACCAAGTAAACGACTAGAACCGACACAAAACACACACTTGTGTGGATTGAGTCGTATTTTGTAGTGTCGGAAACATAGAAATATAGCTCTCAAATGCTGCGGATGATCAGTTCACTTTTGCGAATGAGCTAGTAGATCATTGAGATACGGTTGAACGATGTGTTTGATGTCATGGAAGGCGTAGTTCATAGCCCTATGAAAATTTTCCCCTGCATTCTTTAAACTGAAAGGTAGTTTGCGGTATGCGAATGTGCCCCACAGACATATAAATGCAGTCTTCGACTGGTCCTGTGGGCAGATGTTTATTTGATTATATCCGAAAAATCCATCCTTGAATGAAAAGATTTTGCATCCGACGCATTCATCAATTATCTGGTCGATGAAGGGTGTGGGGTAGTTGTCCTTTGGACAAGCTTGATTTACATCCCTATAATTAATGCACATTCTAATCGTTCCTTGCTTTTTCATCACAGGAACAATATTCGATACCCAATCAGTTAGAGGAACAGGGTAAATGAAACCAACATGTAAAAGTTTTTCAACTTCTACCTTGATGGTAGTGGCTTTCTTCGGGTGAACTTGTAGAAGCCATTGTCGTACCAGTTTGACATCTGGATACATCTTGATTTCGTGTTCAACTATGCTCGAGTCAATGCCTAGAATTTCTTCATAGGACCATGTAAAGACATCTCTAAATTTGCGAAAGAGAGCGCAATATATTTCCAGTTCTGAAGAAGAGAAAGATTTTCCGACATGAATATTCTTTACACCATTAGGTTTGGTCGAGATATTTATGACAATAGTTTCTTCAATATTGGATAGATTTCACTCGGAATCCATCGTATTTATAGTATTTGATAGAAAATAAAAAACTAAAGGATGATTAAGGTCATTGGAATAATCTTTGTTGTTATCTTGAAGATGGGAATGATGGTGGTAATCTTCCCATGGTGCCTCTCCTATCATCATTGACTGAATGATTCCTTCGTCTGTAGGATGTACATGCGACCAAGGATTTGAAAAGGTGCCATATTCTTGAGATATATCTATCTAAACACTCGATGAGCGTTGATTTTGGTTTGTTGCCCAGGCCAAGAAAATTGATTGCTACAAAATTTCTATTGGGCTTGGAGACAACACCTGGCAATGATCCATGTTTACAAAATGTTTAAAAATCTTCTGAATCTTTGTAGATATAGAAGATACCATATTACAGGTTTCCACCATGGCCACTTCTGCCAGATTATTCGGAGGCAGTAGGGAAAAAGTACCCATTAAGGCAGGGTCTTTTAGGAGGCCTACTCCGACATTTTGAAGCAATTGAGAGCTTCCATGGATCATTGGAATGCTTCCCGTAACCTGTGAACTGTTGGGGAGAAAGGTTTGTTGGTCAATGATTGTAATTCCGCCTTGGAAGGGAAATGCAATCTTTCTAAAATATGTTGACACAACAGCAACCATAGCATAAATCCAGGGCCTTCCCAGTAGGATATTGTAATTGAGGTTTCCATCGATAACTTTGATGTCAATTTCTATTGTCTTTCCCCCCAGTTCAAATTGCAAGTTACTTAGAATCCCCTACGGCGTGTATGTTCGTCCATCGAATGCTTTTAATGTCGTTGATGATCTTGACAAGGGTGGTGAGCCTAAATTTTTCCGGCAACTCATTGACATAATGCAAGTAGATGCCCCCTCATCAATGATTGTTCTATGAATAGTTTTGTTGAAGGATTTTACCTGTACGAGGAAAGCGAGTTGAGCTGGTAACTGAGGTTCGTATCCTTTATGATTAAAGGCTAATAGATTTGAATCTGTTGGGTCTAACCCACTTATTGCTGATAATAAAGCTTGCTTTTGGGAGGGGAAATTTTGTAGTACTTCAAGTGTGGACATAGCAGATGGTGATTGGGCCAGATCCTCTACTATATTATAATTCTGTGCTGGTCGAGCACAAGGATTAAATGTCGATTTGTGTACTACTCCCTTTGGCGGCTTTATTGTTAACCCAGGAATGATGGGTGGCACAACTTCAGATGAAGTTGTTGTCGAACTACTAGGTTGATCTATAGCATTGTTGTTCAACATCTGTGGATTCCCATAATCTTTATTCCTTGCTGATATCAAAGCATCATTTTGCTGTTTCGAGATGGAAAACATAAGCACTTGGGATGGGGAAGCATTATCGGTAGCAACCAGATTAGTTTCTGGGCTCGGAAACGGATCAGTCAATATTTCCGAGGTACTTGGTTTCTTGAAGAACTTCGTGACCTAAACTCGATGCAGACAATCTCTCGTATAATGGTCCTCATCACATATGAAATATGGGTGATTAGGTTTCTTTCGCCCAGTAGGATTTCCAGAAGGTTTCTCAGGAGTCGAATCTTCCTATTCCTTCTTTTTGTTTTTCTGTTTCTTCTTGCCCCCTGGTTGCTTCGGTTCTTTGCCTTTGTCCATTGACATGACATTAACCTCCAAGGTAGGAAGTTTGTCATTTTCTTTTTTACTGGAAACTGCAAGGGCTCTACCAGATGGGGCCTTTGCAGTTTGCGTACTTGAGGTGCCAATCACACCATCGTGGGCATGAGAGCCCCTGTTCGATTTAGGAGGAGGAGGAAGAGAAAATTCTGGTCTGAGAGTGTCAGGAATTTTGTCATAGCTTATGCCAGACTGAGTGTAGATCAAGCCTAGATATTGTGCATGAGCAATGACTTGCTCTTCAGTAACGATCCCTCCCTTCACCACATCTTCTGTAATAGAAGGTAACAAAGATTTAATAAACCATTCAGCTAGAAGCTGATCAGGAACATATGTCTTTACCATTCGACGAAGACATCGCCACTCATGAATATGATCAGATATGTGAGTGGCTTTTGTTTGTTTAAAATTGGTAAGGAGCTCTGTTCCTGTTTCATACCTTATAGGTAACTGAAAATGGGTTAAAAAGGTGGTGGCAAGGGCACTGAAGTTATCGAATGAATCTCTAGGCAATTCGATGTACCATTTCGCTACTGGACCAGTTAGCGTTCACTGAAAAAGGCGAAGCCTAATCGAATCATCACTGAGGGTGTTAGACGAACACCACAAATGAAAGGTCATTACATGATTCGACCGATCTTCACCAGAATTTCCATTGAATTTAGGAATATCTGATGGAAGTTTATGAGGAATTGCTAGCCACCAAGGGGCATAAGCAATTGGATCATTTGTTAGCCAATTCAGATCTGGTAATTCTGAAGTTGCTACGAAAGGCAATTGTTGATTCATGTTTGGCGAAGCATACACAGGATAAGATGGAATTGCCTGAGCAGTGGGTCTTTTTGTACCAGCATAATGTATTTGATGCTGATAATTTTGATAAAGTTGATGGGCATAACCATTATAATATGATTGTACTTGGTAACCGTTTTGAGCATACGGTTGCCCATTACCCGCAAAGCTTTGTTTCTCAGGTCCTTAGTAATCTTGCTGGAATTGTGGTTGTTAATATTGTACCAGCCATGGTTGTTGGACCATTTGTTGTTGTCCAATACTAGAAGTTTGACCAAGATGAGGGGTGATAGTACCCATTTGAGCCTCAGTCGCTTTAGTTAAGGAGCCACTAATTTGCGGTTGTGATTGAGTCATGGAGACAAGAGGTTGTTGTATTACGACCTGAGAGGCCTGAGGTTGACATACAACAGGCAACGATTGTACTTGCGACACCGTCACAATAGCCAGTGTAGTGGGAATGTTCGACACAGGTTGATTTGGTTACATTGAATATACAACTCTTGGCTATTGAGGCAGTATTGGTACCCAACCACTGGATTCAATTCCAGCTTGACCCGAATTTTGTTGTGAACTCTCATATGGTTTATCTCCCAAAGGGAACAATGAAAAGGCATACTACCCACCATATGGCGGCAATCTAGTGTTCAAAGGGTAAATTGGTCTTTGGAGACTGGACTGCCCAAATTGATACTGATGTGAAGGATCAATTTGTTGAGACTCAACATAAGAAATTCTAGATAAGATCTCGGATGAATAAATAGGAACAGACCATGCTGTTGAAATAGTCCCTAGGTGGACTCCATCTAGCGGTTGAGAACTGGTTGGGACAGATGGTATACCAACAAACATTGTCGGAGTAGCAGCGGAAAGCTCTGTTGCTGCTGTATCAAATGACATAGTCCTAGATGTTGATGGTTGTTTAGACATATTGATTCTATCCCAAAGATTTCCTAGTGATTCGACAGGAACTTACGGTGAAGGATGATTGAAAGAACTAACTTCAGTTGTAGAAGGATATAAGTGGATCCTAGTTCCAAAATGCAATGGGGTACTGGATGGAAGATCCTCTACAATCTATTCTATAACAATCAGTCCAGGTGGAAGAGGTAGACCGTCAGGTCTGTAAAATATTTTCGGTGTCGAAGATGGTACGTCTCTGTAGCGACAGATACTGGAGGGGTGACACCTTTCGGATTAGCCCTAGATGGAGTTGGTTCAGGAATAGAAGTGTTTACTGTTACACTAGGATCAGTTCTAATGTCCTCTTGTAACTGCGGCACTTCTTCTGATGTCGGGTGAAATGCTTTATCATGAGGATCTGAGGTTTTTCGAACTGGAAGGTGACCTGTAATAAGATACAATACAATACATTATATTCATAATATTTTCATGATATAGCTTAGGCAGGCATTCCCATGCTCAGCTTTATAAATTCATTTTCATGTACATAGGACAGACAACCGTCTGTGTGGCAGACTGATGATTCTGGTAGAGCCATCATCCCTTAGCTTGGATGATCATCTGTGTAGCTATGGAGTACATTTGATGTCTTTATTTTCCTGAATATATCACAGTCTAGATGGATGAAACTAGATCCGAGGTCTTCAAACTCGTTCAATCTTCACCCGATGTACAAGTTAATCCATGTGAAGAGATGTTCTGAAGTCGAACATGGAAAAACGTCACCTGATTACCGGCCAATGATGTAAGCTATTAACAAGCGCGAGAGGAATCACTGATAATGATAATGACCATCAAGGTACTGCAGTACAATTCATGTGGTGTGAATACATGAATTGAGGTCGAACACCACGCAAAATCTTTCGGTCGAAGGCCATTGATGTAAACCTGTCGCCGGAAGTGAGAAACTTGCCATTGAGGCATGCAAGCTTCAAAGAACTGAAAGGGTTGTTCCTAAGTCAAATTTTTGGATAATGAGTTGATGTCAACAAGAAGTGACCATCGTAAGAGGGCCTTAATGAATCCCACATCTACGACATGAAATAGAGCAAATGATGTTGTGGAGATGAAAATGATTTGATGATACAAGGTTCAGGGTCGTGGTCATGAAAAATGGAGTGTGAAGGTATTGTAGTGGATGAGGCATTAGCTGGGTTGGTGAATTCTCTGAGCGACTTCTCTTGAACATATCAACGACACTATGATGGATTAGTATCGTTAACCCCATGGATGGTACAGAGGACCAATGGTGATGGTGAACGAAATAATCCAGCCCGACTCAATCATGGTGATGGAGTGAAGGTGTCATGTTCAAGAGTGACCTGCTACCAGTGAAGTTCTTCAAGTTTTCTTCCCTTTTTCCCCAGTCATTGCTGACCAGTACCTCTTTATTTTCTTCAAGCTTGAGGAGGATAACATATGCTTGTTCTATAATTTTCCCTTTGGGCAAACCTGTCTCTTTGTTTTAGCGAGCCTAGCGACAGTGAAACTCGCTCTTGTCCGGATGGACAAGTTTGTCGCTATTGTTTTAACAAGTTTAATGACAAAGATAATTCAGTCATTTTCATGTTTAGAGAGTTTGAAAAGAGACAGAAAGGAAACTCTAGTATTCCTTTTTCATGGTATAATCCCTTAAGTCCAAAAAATATAAAATAATACGAAAGGGATGACTTTTCGATAGTTTTAGTGAGCCGAACAAGACAAGCACTCAATATTTTTATGTAATGATCCCTCAGGTCCAAAAAGATTAAAATATAGAGGAGGGATGGAACTTCCCTTTACTTTAACGAGATGGAAAGGCCAATGGCTCGACAATCTTTTGATATTTTACGAGTCTAAAAAGAGCTTAAAAGAGACTCATTTTTGAGGAATGAGTGATGTATTCAGGTAGCAACTGGTTCGAGGTAAGTTTGGAACTTCTCAAACACGACAGTGTAATGAGGGTGGCAAATAGCACTCGTCACAGCTGTTCCTAGGGTAAACAATCAAGTGGAGGCATATGATCGGCTAAAAGAGTGGAGGTGACGGTAAGAACACAACCAAGGCTCAAAGGGCTGATAACAATGCAATCACAAAGTTTATTTACCGAAAGGCAGGTTTATTTTTTAATGAGCTTGAACCTTGTGCCAACATTTGCTCAGTGGCGGGTTTATTTTTTAATGAGCTTGAACCTTGTGCCAACATGTGCTCAATGCTAGGTTTATTTTTTAACGAGCTTGAACTTTGTGGAAACATTGCTCACGATAATAGTCAAAGATGTTCAATTCACCATTAACGCTATGTTCTTTTGACGGTCGTACTACCTATTTAATTGATCCATCTGATTGATTTGAAATGTAAATACATGCTTGAAAAATGAGTTAAAAACCAACATCTTACTTGAATTACGTGAATAGTAACATAAAAGGTAATTTTACCTCTCATTTTTACCATTTCATTCAAATTTGGGATTGTTGGAGCTCTGGAGGTGTTTTCCCCCTTTATTTTCATTAGCTAATTCCAGGAGATTCGGTGGACTATTTTCGGCGCCGTCTGGACAAGGTAGGAGCTAACCCTGAGCTCTTCAATTTCATTCTTTCCTTTTCTGATTCTGAGCAACTTTTCTTATTTTTCTGGGCCTCAGGGGTTTGAACAATTCGTTCTCTCCCCATCGCACCTGGTATGCATCGAAAAGTGCGATGCATACTGAGCTAGCCATTGGCCAGTCAATATGCATCCCACCCTGTACACAACCAAGGTGCGATGGGCGTAGAAGGAGAAGTTTATGCACTGTTTTTTCATGGAAATTTTGCCTGTTTTTGCCCAAATCAGGATACTAATTCATCTCTTGTTTGTTTTTCAAAGATTCATCAGATCAAGATGGTCATTACATGGCATGAACGTGAGCATGAAGAAGATGATATGATTGCCTTACATGATTCGGGTACGGTTACTGCATTGCGAAACTGTGGCTTGCTCAAATTCTTCTGTATATCCAGCATGAGGCAACAAATCAATTTGTTGCAATATCTTCTCGATGCATGGGATACTACCAACCAAGTGTTCCAGATTAGAGGTAAATCCATCCCTTTGGAAGTTGAGGATATATACTTCTTGATCGGTTACCGAGGCGTGGTGCCCCTCCCTCACTATCAAGATCTGCCAGTGGGGGTGAATCCATGAGGGATTATATTCGTGAGTTTCATAGAGATGGATCTCAGCTGAGCAGGGACGGCAAGATTAGTATTCGAGATGTCAGTGACCGGTCCTTGAGGACTATTTTATTCACCTTTGCTAGATTAGCTGGTAGCACGGCTCTTCATTTGGCCAACAAGTCCTATATGTAGTATGCCCTTGAATGCCTTGAACCAAAGGTATTCAACTGGTGTGACGCAATACTACCGATTATAAAAGAATAGCTTTCCAAGGTGAAGAACGAAAGATCCAAGAACTTTGGTTATGGTTCTATTCTGATCGCTTTCGCCTTGGAGAGGATTCCACTGATACAACCATAATATATTTCACTCGGGCTGCCAGCATTGAGGGAACCATAGATGCAGAGATGGGTCGATCTCATTGCCAGACATGCTGGCCAGTCGCAGATTTCATTATTTGATGCCTTCTTTGAGTGGTTCAACCGTCAGGAGATGGTCTTCGTCGAGTATCCATATGTTGGGATGGATTTCCGAGGAAAACCAGATTTGGCGTTGCCGGCTGGCGAGCAGTGGGGTGTTATAGGTGAAATGATCTGACCATATCCCTATTTATTGCTTTTATAATGTTCTTGTGTTTTTTAAATGTTATCAAGACTAATCAAACCCATATATTTGTGTAGATATTGGAACAGTGCGACCAGTAGCGCGTCCGAGGTTAGCAGCTGTCGTTCCAGCAGGAGAAGATATAGGGAGGGTTGTCCTTCATGATATGGACATAGGAGAGACGCTTGTAGTATTGCAGGATTAGATCGAGGGTCTCACCCTTGGTATTCAGGATGTGAGGACTGACGAGTTACCTCTAAGATTACAGCACCATACCACTAGCATGCCGAGTCGATGGACTAGGCTCTTACGTATGATCACACAGGCGGTGACTTGTTATCACCAACACCATTAGTCTAGGGTGTTTTCTTGAATTTTTGAGTTTTTGGGTCGTATGACCGATTTTGTCTTGGACACAAAACATTTTGTAAAAACAATAAGCAGTTATATATGTTTTGATTTTCGGAGCTTTATTTTGGTTAAGTTATGTGATCCTGATGCAAATGTTGATTGAAATGCTTTTTTCTTTAAAAATGTTGCAAATGTCTATCTAACACATAATTTGCTAATGAATCAGTTAATGTGTTTAAGTTTCTGTAAATGTGTTGATATTGAATAGAATCAAACTTCCTTTCCAAAATCCTGACCCTTAAGAACATATGATAGATAGCTGGATTCCGAATGGAATAGATGCCAATAAGCTGTAGGATGACGAGTTGTGAGTCTAGCTTGGCAACAAGTTGGCGTATGCCATGTGCAATGGCATCAGAGAGTAGCTCAATCAACGCACTGTACTCAATGATGTTGTTCGTTGACCGACCAATGCATACCCCTTTGAAACTCACTAACTCGCCACTTGGATAAAAAATGGCCCAGGCTGCAGAAGATAGGTTCCGCGTACTACGACTAGCTTCATTGGCATATCCAACAAATGATTCCAACAGGTCTAACATCTGCAACAAATGCAAAGTGGACTACCTAACCAAAATGACCACTCTTGATGAAAACAAAAATGTAAGAAAATCATATAAAGAGATTACTACACTTAATCAAGCATAGTAACGCTTAAGGTACAACTCGTTTCGGGGTTGCGACAGTGGAATCCCATCTTAATTTACTAACTCGTAGGCTCCTTTTGCTAATACTCACTTAACAATGTAGGGACCCATCCATAATGGTTGGAACTTACCTGCTCCCAATTTATCGAATTCCTGATCGTAAAGCAAGACCGAGTCACCTTCTGAGAAGACATGGGGTTTGACATTTTTGTCAAATTGCGCCTTGATTCATTTCTTATGAGCTTCATTAGCCAAAGCGGCATCACGACAGGTTTCATCCAATTGGATTAGTTCTAAGAAACGAGCCTCTTCCTCTGAAGTTTTGGGGAGAAGGTCGACTGTGAGCTTGAGAGATGAAATTTCACACTCGATCGATAATACCGCTTCTAGGCCATACACCAGCTGAAAGGGTATAAATCTGGTTGCATTTCTCACCGATGTCCTATATGCCCACAAGGCTGAGTACAGGATTAGGTTGCTGATAATACAGAGTAGAACTGTCATGGGACAGTCCTAATTTGGCAGCCAATTCAACCATCATGTGATTATGAAAATGCGATCCATGATTTGTGACTATAGCTTGTGGAACACCAAATCTAGAGACTACATGATTAAAAAAGAAAAGAGCAGCCATTTCGCTGCTGTTGTTTAATGTAGGCATCGCCTTGGCCCATTTTGTAAAATAGCCAACTGTAACTATGATATACCCATGCCCCCCGCCTGAGGTGGGTTACATGTCATGAAATTTATGCCCCATTTTGCGAATGGCCCAACAACAACTACTAGATGCAGAGGTGCGGGTGGTAGTCTGGTTTTGCAGTCGAAGATTGGAAAAGCATGGCAAATTTTGACTGCGATTATGCAATCTTTGAACATAGTAGGAAAGAAGTAACCTGCTCGTAAGATATTTTGCGCCGTAGCGTAACCATATTGATGCCCCCCACACGCGCCTGAATGGCAATCATTTAGGAGCAGAACTGTATCAATACCTCGACGGTAAAGTGTATCACCGACGATCATGTAGTCTTTTGCTTGGTATCGAGTACGTCGTTGTTCGGAGCGAGAGGTATTAGGCCTGTATGTTTGGGTTTGGAGATAGATTAGTATATCTCCATATCATAGATTGCTTGACGATATCAGAAATAAAGATTCATCCACGGTTGATGCTTTGGATGTTGAATCGTTGGACGATGATGGGAAGTCACATAGTAACTCCACGAAAACTAGAGATTTATTTGATTTGGATTTTATGAATTCCAGATCAAACTCTTGCAAAATGGCTATCCATTTCGAATATTTTCCCCCTAATAATTGACGCAACATAATGTAAATCATAGGGTTGCAATCTGACAAAATAGTAGTTTTGCGAAAGAGGATATAGTGTTGAAATATTTGTACTGCTTGAACAGTTGCAAGAGCTAGATTTTTAACATAGGAGTACTTGCTTTCTGTATCATTTAAGTTTCGGCTTAAATAATAAACAAGATGTTCGATTCCATTTTCTTCTTGTACTAAAACCATTGCGATGGTTGTATCTGCTGCAGCTAGATACAGGTTAAAGTCTTTTTGATAGTCAGGAGTGTACATTAATGATGCTTTTATTAGGGATTCCTTTAGAGCATCAAAGTAAGCTTGCGCAACCTGATCCTAGTTGAAGGGCACTTCTTTTTTCAAAAGACGTGTATAACCTTTAGCAAGTTCGGCGTAATTTGGAATGAACCTCCTTAGAAAGTTTGCTTTCCTTTGGAGTTTCTAAATCTGAAGGAAATTTGAAGGTGGAGGCATATCGATGATTGCCTGAACCTTACATGGGTCGAGTCGAATCCCGTCCTTAGAAACTACAAAACCAAGTAAATGACCAGAACCGACACAAAACCAAGTAAATGACCAAAACCGACACAAAACACACACTTGTGTGGATTGAGTCGTATTTTGTAGTGTCAGCAACGTAGCTCTCAAATGCTGTGGATGATCAGTCCGCTTTCGCAAATGAGCTGGTAGATCATCGAGATACGATTGAACGATGTGCTTGATGTCATGGAAGGCATAATTCATTGCCCTCTGAAAATTTGCCCCTGCATTCTTTAAACTGAAAGCTAGTTTGTGGTATGTGAATGTGCCCCACAGACATATAAATGCAGTCTTCGACTGGTCCTGTGGGTAGATGTTTATTTGATTATATCCGAAAAATCCATCCATGAATGAAAAGATTTTTCATCCGACGCATTCATCAATTATTTGGTCAATGAAGGGTGTAGGGTAGTTGTCCTTTGGACAAGCTTGATTTACATCCCTGTAATCAATGCACACTCTAATCATTCCTTGTTTTTTCATCACAGGAACAATATTCGATACCCAATCAGTTAGAGGAATAGGGTAAATGAAACCAACATGTAAAAGTTTTTCAACTTCTGCCTTGATGGCAGTGGCTTTCTTCGGGTGAACCTGCCGAAGCCATTGTCATATTGGTTTGACATCTGGATACATCTCGATTTCATGTTCAACTATGCTCGAGTCAATGCCTAGCATTTCTTGATATGACCATGAAAAGATATCTCTGAATTCGTGAAAGAGAGCACAATATATTTCCATTTCTGAAGAAGAGCAAGATTTGTCGACATGAATATTCTCTACAACATTAGGTTTGGTCGAGATATTTATGGCGATGGTTTCTTCAATATTGGACAGATTTCACTCGGAATCCACTGTATTTACAGTATTTGATAGAAAATAAAAAACTGAAGGCTGATTAAGGTCGCTGGAATAATCTTCGTTGTTATCTTGAAGATGGGAACGATGGTGGTATTCTTCCCATGGTGCCTCTCCTATCATCATTGACTAAATGATTCCTTTGTCTGTAGAATGTACACACGACCAAGGATCTGAAGAGGTGCCATATTATTGAGACCTATCTATCCAAACACTCGTTGAGCATTGATTTGGGTTTGTCGCCCATGCCAAGAAAATTGATTGCTACAAAATTTCTATTGGGCTTGGAGGCAATACCTGGCGATGATCCATGCTAACAAAATGTTCGGAAATCTTTTGAATCTTTGTAGATATAGAAGATACCATATTACAGGTTTCCATTGTGGCCAGTTCCACCAGACTACTCGGAGGTGGTAGGGAAAAAGTACCCATTAAGGCAGGGTCTTTTAGGAGGCCTACTCTGACATTTTGAAGCGATTGAGAGCTTCCATGGATCATTGGAATGCTTCCCGTAACTTGTGAACTGTTGGGGAGAAAGGTTTGTTGGTCAACGATTGTAATTCTGCCTTGGAAGGGAAATGCAATCTTTCTAAAATATGTTGACACAACAGCAGCCATAGCATATATCCAGGGCCTTCCCAGTAGGATATTGTACTCGAGGTTTCCATCGATAACTTCGACGTCAATTTCCACTGTCTTGCCCCCCAGTTCAACTTGCAAGTTACTTAGAATCCCGTACGATGTGTACGTTCGTCCATCGAATGCTTTTAATGTTGTTGACGATCTGGACAAGGGTGGTGAGCCTAAAGTTTTCCAGCAACTCATTGACATAATGCAGGTAGATGCCCCCTCATCAATGATTGTTCTAGGAACAGTTTTGTTGAGGGCTTTTACCTGTACGAGGAAAGTGAGTTGAGATGGTAACTGAGGTTCATATCCTTTATGATTAAAGGCCACTAGATTTGAATCCGTTGGGTCTATCCCACCTATTGCTGATAATAAAGCTTGCTTTTGGGAGGGGCAATTCTGCAGTACTTCAAGTGTCGACATAGCGGATGATGATTGGGCAAGATCCTCTATTATATTATCATTTTGTGCTGCTCGAGCATAAGGATTAAATGTTAATTTGTGTAATACTCCATTTGGTGGCTTTATTGTTAGCTTAGGAATGATGGGTGGCACAACTTCGGACGAAGTTGTTGTCGAACTACTAGGTTGATCTGTAGCCTTGTTGTTCGGCATCTATGGATTCCCATAATCTTTATTCCTTGTCGATATCAAAGCATCATTTTGCTGTTTCGAGATGGAAAACATAAGCATTTGGGATGGGGAAGCATTATCGATAGCAATCAGATTAATTTCTTGGGTTCAGAAATGGATCAGTCAATACCGCCGAGGTACTTGGTTTCTTGAAGAACTTCGTGACCTCAACTCGATGCGGACAATATCTCATATAATGGTCATCATCACATATGAAACATGGCTGATTAGGTTTCTTTCACCCAGTAGGGTTTCCAGAAGGTTTCTCAAGAGTCGAATATTCATTTTTCTTCTTTTTTGTGTTTCCTTTTCTTCTTGCCCCTTGGATGCTTCGGTTCTTTGCCTTTGTCCATTGACACGCATTAGCCTCCGAGGTAGGAAGTTTGTCATTTGCTTTTTTACTAGAAACTGCAAGGGCTTTACTAGATGGGGCCTTTGTGGTTTGCGTACTTGAGGTGCCAATCATGCTGTCGCCGGCATGAGAGTCCTTGTTCTATTTAGGAGGAGGAGGAATGGAAAATTATGGTCTGGGAACGTCAGGAATTTTGTCATAGAGCGTGCTAGACTGAGTGTAGATCAAGTTTATATATTGTGCATAAGCAATGACTTGCTCTTCAGTAACGAGCCCTCCCTTGGCCACATCTTCTGTAATAGAAGGTAATAACGATTTAATAAACCATTCAGCTAGAAGATGATTAAGAAAATATGTCTTTACCATTCGATGACGACATTGCCACTCATGAATATGATTGGATATGTGAGTGGTTGTTGTCTGTTTAAAATTGGTAAGGAGCTCTGTTCCTATTTCATACCTTATAGGTAACTGAAAATGGGTTAAAAAGGTGTTAGCAAGGATGCTGAAGTTATCGAATGAAGCTCTAGGAAATTCGATGTACCATTTTTCTACCAGACCAGTTAGCGTTCGTTGAAAAAGGCAAAGCCTAATCGAATCATCATTAGGGGTGTTGGACGAACACCAGAAATGAAAGGTCATTACATGATTCGACGGATCTTCACCTGGATTTCCATTGAATTTAGGAATATCTGATGGAAGTTTATGAGGAATCGCTGGCCACCAAGGGGCGTAAGCAATTGGATCATTCGTTAGCCTATTCAAAACTGATAATTGTAAAGTTGCTACGAAAGGCAACTGTTGATTCAGGTTTGGCGAAGCATACACAGGATAAGATGGGATTGCCTAGGCAGTGGGTATTTGCATACTAGCATAATGTATTTGATGATGATAACTTTAATAAGGTTGATGGTCATAACCATTATAATATGATTGTTGGTAACCATTTTGAACATACG
The DNA here is from genome assembly GCA_000404065.3 of Pinus taeda. Taxonomy (NCBI): domain Eukaryota; kingdom Viridiplantae; phylum Streptophyta; class Pinopsida; order Pinales; family Pinaceae; genus Pinus; species Pinus taeda. The sequence continues at coordinate 19,774 of APFE031391562.1, forward strand.
GTTTCCCATTACCCGCAAAGCTTTGTTGCTCAGGTCCTCGGTAAGCTTGCTGGAATTGTGGTTGTTGATATTGTACCAGCCATGGTTGTTGGACCATTTGCTGTTGTCCAATACTGGATGTTTGACCCAAGATGAGGGGTGATAATACCTGTTTGAGCCTCAGTCATTTCAGTTAAGGAGCCACTAATTTGTGCTTGTGATTGAGTCATGGAGACAAGAGGCTGTTGTATTACGACCTAAGAGACTTGAGGGTGACATACAACAGGCATCGCTTGTACTTGCGACACCGTCACAATAGCCGGTGTAGTGGGAATGTTCGACACAGGTTGATTTGGTTGCATTGAATATACAACTCTTGGCTATTGAGGCAGTATTGGTACCCAACCACTGGATGCAATTCCAGCTTGACTCAAATTTTGTTGTGAACTCTCATATGGTTGCTCTCCCGGAGGGAACAATTAAAAGGCATACTGCTCCCCATATGGAAGCAATCCAGTGTTCAAAGGGTACATTGGTCTTTGGAGACTGAACTGCCCAAATTGATACTGATGTGAAGGATCAATTTGTTGAGACTCAACCTAAGAAATTCCAGATAAGATCCCGGATGAACAAATAGGAACAAACCATGCTGTTGAAACAATCCCTGGGTGGACTCCATCTAGCGGTTGAGAACTAGTTGGGATAGATGATATACCAGCGAACCTTGTAGGAGTAGCAATGGGAAGCTCTGCTACTGTTGTATCAGATGACACATTCCTAGATGTTGATGGTTGTTCAGACATATTGAGTCTATCCAAAAGATTTCCTAGCGATTCGACCGAAACTTGCGATGAAGGATGATTGAAAGAACTAACTTCAGTAGTAGAAGGATATAAGTGGATCCCAATTCCAAAATGCAATGGGGTACTGGATGGAAGATCCTCTACAATCTCTTCTATGGCAACCAGTCCAGGTGGAAGAGGTAGATCGTCAGGTCCGTAAAATATTTCTGGTGCCAAAGAAGGTATAGTCTCTACAGTGACAGATACTGGAGGGGTGACACATTCCAGATCAGCCCTAGATGGAGCTGGTTTAGGAATAGAATAAAGCATAGAGATCTATAACCATAAAAAATATAGGATCAGATATATATTAACCATACAAATGCATATATCAATACAAGATTAAGAAATATACAAGAATATGGAGGAAAACTCAGATAACTTTATTGATAGAAGTAGTAGAAGAGAGGATTACAACCAGGCTGTCTAATCCAATGCCATCCTCCCAGCATGAAAGCCCTCTTCACCTCATGAAAAGCTATATTACCCAACAATATAATGTTGCAGAGAGAAACCAATAGCACTTCCTTACAAAATACAAAATTCCAGCCTCTGGATCTTTAGGATGAGGGATCCATATATAGATATTTGTAGGTGGGTGAGTCAGCTTCTGGGATTTTGATTAGTGTCATTTCTCTGATAGTTCTTGGTTCCACTTGGAGATTTCGTGATCTCTTACTCATCCCTGGGTGAATTTAGAGAGGCAAGTGTCAAATGGGTAGTTTCTAGAAGATTCTCTGGGTTTCCACCTAGCCAACTGCCTCTGCCATTTGTCTGCTCTCGCTCATCGTACCCTACAGAAGGGATTTTCAGTATGCATCGCACTTTTTTCATGTAGCAGGTGAGATGCATCTCACCCTTAGCACTGAGCAGTCTGTATGGTCCAGTTTTGACCAGTTCTGAGTAGTTTTTCAGGGAGAACTTCTGGGAGATGATGTAATCAGCTGACCTTGTTCCTTTAGGGTATGAAAAAAAACTTTTAGGGGCTTAGAATCCCTTGGTTTATGGACATATGAGATTGGGGTTGCAGTGCCCAAATATGTCTATAACAGTTTCCCCCTAAAGCATGAGGTCGTAAGTCTTTTGATGTCGGGTGAAATGCTTTATCATGAGGATCTGAGGTTTTTCGAACTGGAAGATGACCAGTAATAAGATACAATATAATACATTATCTTCATAATATTTTCATGATCTAGCTGAGGCGGGCATTCCCATGCTCAACTTTATAAATTCATTTTCATGTACATATGACAGACAACCGTCTGTGTGACAGACTAATGATTCTTGTAGAGCCATCATCCTTTAGCTTGGATGATTATCTGTGTAGCTATGATGTACATTTGATGTCTTTATTTTCCTGAATATATCGTAGCCCGAATGGATGAAACTAGATCCAAGGTCTTCAAACTCGTTTAATCTTAGCCCGAAGTACAAGTCGATCCATGCGAAAAGATGTTCTGATGTCGAACATGGAAATACATCACCTGATTACTAGCCAATGATGTAAGCTGTTAACAAGCGCGAGAGGAATCACCGATAATGATGATGACCCTCAAGGTACTGCAGTATAATTCACGTGGTGTGAATACACGAGTCGATGTCGAACACCACACAAAATCTTTCGGTCGAAGGCCATTGATGTAAACCTGTCGCTGGAAGTGAGAAACTTGCCATTGAGGCATGCAAGCTTCAAAGTACTGAAAGGGTTGTTCCTAAGTCAACTTCTTGGATAATGAGCTAATGTCGACAAGAAGTGACCCATCGTAGGAGGGCCTTAATGAATCCCACATCTACGACACGAAACAGAGCAAATTATTTTGTGGAGGTGAAAACGATCTGATGATACAAGGTTCAGGGTGGCGGTCATGAAAGAATGAAGTGTGAAGGTATTGCAGTGGATGAGATGTTTGCTGGGTTGGTGAATTCTCTGAGTGACTTCTCTTGAACATATCAACGACACTGAAATGGATTGGTAGCATTAACCCCAAAAATGGATGGTACGAAGGACCAATGGTGATATGACCGGTGAACGGAATAACCCAATCCGACTCAATCATGGTGATGGAGTGAAAGTGTCATGTTCAAGAGTGACCTGCTACCAATAAAGTTTCTTCAATTTTTCCCTAGTCATTTCTGACTAGTACCTCTTTATTTTTGTCATGCTTGAGGATGATCACATATGCTTGTTCTATAATTTTCCCTTTGGGAAAACCTGTCGCTATGTTTTAGCGAGCCTAGCGACAGTGCAACTCGCTCTTGTCTATAATGGACAAGTTTGTCACTATTCTTTTAACGAGTTTAACGACAAATATAACTCGGTCCTTTTCAATTTTAGAGAGTCTGAAAAGAGATGGAAAGGAAACTCCAGTAATCCTTTTTCGTAGTATAACCCCTTAAGTCCGAAAAAAGTATAAAATGAGCCGAAAAAGACAAGTGCTCGATCTTTTGGTGTAATGATCCCTCAGGTCCAAAACGATTAAAATATAGAGGAGGGATGGCACTTCCAATGACTTTAACAAGTTGGAGAGGCCAATTGTTTGGCAATCTTTTCATATTTTACAAGTCAGATGAAAAGAGCTTAAAGGAGACTCATTTTTTAGAATGAGTGATGTTTTTGGATAGCAACTGATTCCAGGTAAGGTTTGGAACTTTTCAATCACGGTAGTGTAAAGAAGGTGGCTAAAAGAATCACTCGTCGTAGCTGTTCCTAAAAGGGGTAAAAAATCAAATGGAGGTGTACGATCGGATAAAAAGAGTGGAGGTGATGGTAAGAACATGACCAAGGTTCAAAAGCTGATAGTTATGTGACCGCAAAGATTATTTACCGAAAGTGGGTTCATTTTTTAATGAGCTTAAACTCTGGGGGAACATATGCTCATAGCTAGGTTTATTTTTTAAGGAGCTCAAACTTTTCAGAAACATTGCTCGTGCCAGTCGTATAATAAGGGTATCTCTCATCAGTAGGTTCATTTTTTAGGGAGCTTACCCCATGCGCAAATTTGCTCCGAAGCCTTTTGTTATGTAAGCTAGGAACGACCAACCTACGAGTTTAAAGGGTTAAGAGCCTACAAACTAAGAAAATAAATGGTCACTTTTCACTTGCATACAAAAAGGTTTGCATGCCCCCAGGTATAACTAAATAGAGCTTCCAGGTTACCATATGGAAGTTCTTGCATTAGCAAGATTGTTTCATCTGCATTTGCAGACAAAACACTTCCTTAGCTCTGTCGGGAATAGACATAACTTTTGATGGAGGAATCCTTTTCCAGTCTACTTCCATTTTCCTAAACAGACAGGAGAGTCAGACTAGTCAAATATCCTACGCGGAAACCTACCTTATATTTGGAGTTTTCCTGCCGAAGCAGACCAGGATGCATGCCTCCTGGGTTTCAGTCACAATCACCGAATCACTCGCGCTCATCAGATGGATAGACTAGAGATTGATGAGACATTCCTTGTGCAAAAAGACTAGTTAGGGATGGCACTTGACTAGTAGTTGTGTTTGAACCAGGGAATGAAAGCTGGTCTACGAGCTAGACCACTCTGCCTTCATGCAGGAAACACATCACTCGAAAGAGTGAGGAAACAATAGCTCCCATGCTATAAATGTAGTCATGCCCAAGGAGTAGATTGTAATCTAATGGCCCTTGGACTACCATCACGTTCAGATAAACGGTTTTCCTTCTCAAAGTTATAGGCAAATTTGGAAGGATGCGTAATAGTCAACTGGTTCCTTTGTTGAAGCCTGATAGATTTTGAATCTCAGGCAAAAGCGATGGAGAACCAAGTGCTTTCCAAGCAGTGGAGGAAAGGATACTCATGAAAGTCCCTTCATCTATGATAGTACCAACCATGATCATTCTGTAAGCTTGTACTATGATTCAGAATGGTACATTAGATGGTAGGTGGGGTCTCCCTAGTAGATTCCAATAAAAGGAAACGACTAGATTTCTTGGAGGAGGGACCGAATAGACGGCTGGATGAATCTATGATGAACTTCCTTCCTGCAGTAAAGGAACGGGTAGATTTCCCCCAGGTTCATCAGATTCTATGTTAACAAAAAGAATTTGAATGGTGTCATTCTCATTCTCTTTGGTGACTGTATCATCTGAAGGTGGACCTTCTAAAGACAAGATTGGGTCGACTACTGTCTCGACCTGTTGACTTTCGTCTGGTGTGGATTGAGAGGGTTTATCTTCAATTATAGGTGCTTCAACTGACAACAAATGTGTGTCAGTCGAATTTTCAACGAGTGATGGACTCGGCAAGAGTTTCTTGTATCCAGGAGGAAGTCGCTATGGTGAAGCAAGACAGTTATCCAAGACTCTTTTAACTTCGTCTAGGAAAGGACAATGGTGGAGGGCATGATCACCTTCACACAATCTACAAGGAAATTTAGATCTTCCTTTCTATCCATTGACTTTGATTTCGCTAGTTGACGATGTACTCTCAACATGAACGTCATAGGTTGAAGACACAAGATTTTGCAAACGTGGAGACCAGTCCCTTAGGATCCATGGGATGCAGGGACAATCTCGATGATAGTGGTCTCCCTTGCAAATGACACATGGATATTTAGGTTTGGATGGTGCAGTGTGTGGACTTTCACTAGATGATGCATGGTTTCCCCCTTTCGTCATTGGCTTCTTCTTCTTCTTCTCCTTCCCTTTCTTGTTGTTCATGGTTACTTGGTTTTTAGTGTTACTAGCTTCACCAAGTGAAGAGGAAGAAGGAGAGGGAGAAAAAAATGAAGTATAAGGTTGGGGGGTAGCTCTAGTATCATCTCGTTACTGATTTGATTGCTCAGGAATTACAGTGTTTTGAACAATAGAGATTGATAAAAGCCATACTGGCAGGCCAATTGTAAGTCGTGGAAGGAACAATGTAGCCATATGAGGTGCACCAACATCCCCCCAAGAGGATAAGGGACTAGGATTCCCCCAAGGGGAAATCCTTGATTGGTGGACTCTATTTTCTCAACCTAAGACCAACGAGGGAACAATGACGTTATTCCGATTACAATAAATTTTATGACACTTTGACACAACTTGTTTTTTGAATTTTAAAGAGTTAAGAAAAAGCTAAAGATGACTCTAGTCACCTTCGATTTTTAATGAGCCTGATGTGACAAGTGCTTAGATGGACCTTTTCTTTTAAGGATTCTGAAAAGGAATGAATGTGACTAATCTGGAAATATAGACAAAGGGATTACCAAACCAATTGCAAAACTGTAGAATACATTTTACGTACAGTAGTCAATCTTCCCAAATGTTTTGTTCAGTGCATTGCAGACACGGCTTCCTAAGGATAAAGGATATAGCCTATTGTGGTCTCCCAGTATATACTCAACGGTACGTGGGAGCACAAGTCCATACTGGCACTTTTCATATCAAGACGAGGAATAAACCAACCTATGATGAAAACAATATTTAGCAGGCTTTACGACGTCGAAATACGTCTCTAGCCTAGACTTCTAAATGTTGTGCGTTAGGTTCCAAAGCGTTTTTATGTTCACTGAGGTTTATTTTACAGTTGATCTTTCTTAAGAAGTTTTCCTTTAAGGTTCACTGCGTGAAGTAGATATACAATTCCTAAATATGCAATCTCAGATGATAAACAGTCATTTACTTTATTTTAGCAATGAAAATCCTAGCTACTAAGGAAAGAGAAGTAAAATTCTTTCAACATAGAGCAGGGAGCACACACTAAGATGCACTGTCCTAAATCACTTTCCACATGCAGTCTAAATGAAAATGCACATGCATTTTTTTTTCTTCAGTTCCCTTAATGTGTAAATGATAAAAAGAAAACTAAGTATATATCTAAACTATCTTTCCTCAAAGCGAAACTTTAGCAATTTCTTTTAAAAATGAAAGGAAGACTAAGACAACACTTTCAATTTTGACTTGAAAACTGCTTTCGACACTTCAAAGAATTGATGATTCAAATCAAATACAATAGCAAAATTTTAATCAACTATCTAAAAGAGGAAGACTTTACGACACTCTTTCCTTTGATTAAAAAGAACTCTCGAGACACTTTCAAATCAAAAGACAATAGTTAGATTAAGCTATTGTTTACAAAGGAGAATTGTAAATGATGAAAAATACATAAAAAACCTCCACAATTCTTGACCAATGGAGACTGAATAATGCAAAGGAAGGGGGTTTCAATAGTGATATACTAATCATAGACAACAAAATACTGAATAAAGTTGAAGACAATGAAGAAAAAACCAAAATCTAGGGGCAAAAACAATCTCACTCAATCATTGCACCTGTAACAAAAGGAAATAGGGATGCATATAGACTGCCAATGAGAGATATTGCGATGGTCCAAGGATGACAATGAGCTTGGTTTTCACTCATAGTTTGCAGCTAAGTTCAGGGATTTAGGCTGAGCTAATGATAGACAATAAACACAAAGTATAGGGGTTTATCTAATGAGGTTAGTTGAGCTACCACCAGGGCTCTTAGGATGTTTGCAATTCAGTTGTCTAGTTCATAAACAAACCCAGAGATTGACTGAAGCAGCGTTGATCTACTTCGCACTTGCATAGAAAATGCAGTTTGAAGGCTAGCTAGCTTAAATTTAGGCTTTGTTTGTAGTTTATAAGGCAAACAAATAGAAACAAACAAACTATTCACTACCAAACGGAGTCGCCATTTTGTTATCGGGAAAACGGGTGTCCGTTTAGAGCTGCTAGTCTCACTAAGACGGGTTGCTATCTTAGAAACAAACAAACTAAATTTACTTGTGTTTTCCTTTATGAGAGATAGATGAGAGAGAAGCAGAGATTACCAACCTCAGTCTTTTGCTAGTCTCTTTGCTTGTTTCCTCTCTCCCTTGATAGAACTTTTTCAACTCCTTCCTCACTTGTCCCACTTCAAAGAATACCTATAGAGTCAAAGCAACATAATACCATCAAAGAATAGATATCTATAACCATAAATAATATAGGATCAGATGTATATTAACCATACAAATGCATACATCAATACAAGATTAAAAAATATACAAGAATATGGAGGAAAAATCAAATAGCTTTACTGATAGAAGTAGTAGAAGAGAGGATTACAACCTAGTGGTCTGACCCAGCACCATCCTCCCAGCATGAAATCCCTCTTCACCTTATGAAAAGCTAGATCACCCAAAAATACAATGTTGCATAGAGAAATCACCAGCACTTCCTTACAAAATACAAAATTCCAGCCTCTGGATCTCTAGGATGAGGGATCCATATATAGATATTTGCAGGTCGATAAGTCAGCTTCTGGGATTTTGATTAGTGTCATCTCACTGATATTTCTTGGTTCCACTTGGAGATTTCATGATCTCTTACTCATCCCTGGGTGAATTCAGAGAGGCAAGTGTCATGTGAGCAGTTTCTAGAAGATTCTGAGGGTTTCCACCTAGAAAACCACCTCTGCCATTTGTCTGCTCTCACTCATCGCACCCTATAGAAGGGATTTTCAGTATGAATCACACCATTTGTGTGTAGCAGTTGAGATGCATCGCACCCTTAGCACTGAGCAGTCTATATGGTCTATTTTTCACTAGTTCTGAGTAGTTTTTCAGGGAGAACTTCTAGGAGATGATGTAATCAGTTGACCTTGTTTCTTTAGGGTATGAAGCAACACTTTTAGGGGTTTAGAAGCCCTTGGTTTATGGACATATGTGATTGGGGTTGCAATGCCCAAATATGTCTATAACATGAAGACATATGAAGGCACTTGTAGAAGATAATTTTGAGACACCCTTGGAGACCATGATGCATTGAATCCATCACAAGGTAACTTTGGAGATATTTGTGTGAGTAATGCGAAGAGTAGTGGTGACCTTCTGAGAAGGCAAGGTTGTTATTAATGAAGTGATTTGGAGGAAGCATTTTTGAAGATAGAGAGGGCTCATTGAATAGGATTTGGGAGCTGTGAAGTACAACCAAACATAGCTTGACAAAGTGAAGCTATAGGGTTGGAGCCCTTAGGGTTGGTGCCTTAGAAAGTCCAAGTTGGTGTCTGAAAAATATAATATTAGTGTATTGGGAGTTGGTGCTCCTAAAATCAAGGTTGGTGCATTGGATAAGATAGGGTTCGAGACCTACAGGATTCAAGTCTCAAGAAACCAGGCTAGAGCCTATACCAAATATAGGGATGGAGCCCTTGAGGTTGGTGCCTCAAAATTGACAAGGTTGGAGCCATGGAAGTCCAATTTGGTGCTTGGGAATAGGTTGTAGCCTAGGAGTTTGAATATCGGTGTCTTCATTTAGGGTTGGAGTGCTATATACATTGTACTTAATTCATTGTAAATATTATATTAATAAAAGCATTTATTCCTATTACTCATTTTATATTCTAAATATAAGTGACCTATCTGGTAAAAGTAACAATTGAAAAGAAATATTGATTCACCCCTGCTCTTAGTATTTCCAACAGAACTAGCTATATTTTTCCCTAGGTGAACTAAAAGGCATATTAGGAATGAATGTCCACTAAATGTCACAGAAGTATGCTTAGTTTGTGAGGAGAATCATGAAATCGATAAACATCCCTCTCTGCCAGGTCTAAAGGTTGTATTCCAAGTAATAGTAGGTGGGTATGAGAAATTATGCTTAATTAACCAATAGAGATCTCAAGTCCTCAATCATATCAACAAGGCATGCAAGGTGAAAATTATCATCACTACAGTACAAATAAAAATGCACCTTGTATCCTTGGTAGCCTTCCACTCATCCATCATGGTCCTCAGCTCCTCCTTGGCATATACTCCTTGATACCCCCCTTAGTCTATTAACCCTCCTTTTCATCCACATCCACCACAACCTTCCTAATGAGGCAACCCTTCACAAGGGTGGAGGACTAAAACCACCCAACCTCCTTCTTTACTACCTCCACCTCAGCGTCAACCTTAACCCCCTCACCAAAATCCACTAAAGAAACCTCAAATTTATTCTAAACCCAAGCTAAACCCGAAAAAGAAGCACGAACAATACGGTTACACTAGGGAGATATCCTACCCTACTTATGTTGCAAAAATCCAAGAGATCAACCTTAGGTATCAAAAGGTGCTTCAAGATAATCACCCACCTTCTCTACCTAAAGAGATTGAAGAAGAGGAGGAGAGTGTTCCTCAAGTCAATGCACCTCTTTATCCTAAAAGGTTGGTAAAACCCTAACCAACACTCCCTAGAAGAGTCTAAATTCCTAGTATAATTGAATATTTTGTGTGTTAATATACCCCTTCTGTTGGCCACCAAATATGTTCCCATTTATAACAATATTATCAAGGAGGAATGTTTCAAAAGGCTTGGGAGAAGAAGAAGAGATACCTGCACAGTCAATTTTATTGGACAAATATTTGATCTGATGCTTTGGTGGGTGATCTCTCAAAAATACTTGGATCCTATTAGCCCAGTAGTGGTTTTCCTCCTTGATGGAATTATGGTACCTAATACATTGATTAATATTGGGGCTGCAATGAATGTAATGACCAAGGAAAACATGCTGAAAATCAACATCCAAGTGGCTTTAAGGTAGAGCATTACATTGTTGCAGTTTGAAGATAGATCCATAGTAGCTCCTATAAGAGTTATTGAGGATTTCATGGTCTCCATTGAATACTGGGAGTATCCCACTAATTTCTTGGTCCTCTAGCCCAAAACTAAGTTTGATGGCTATCCTCTCATTCTAGGAAGACCTTCGTTGGCCACTATTGATGCCTACATTAGTTGTAGGGATGGGAATATGACTATTAAAAATGGACATTTATCAAAACAACTTGTTTGGTATCCTTATGCTCAGCCTTATGTGGAGCATGATTTGCCCTTACGGTTAGACGAGAAGGAAGAGAGAGAATTTTATTAGACATCCCTCTACCTAGTTTCCACTCTAGACATTATTATAGGAGGGGGGAAGCTTGATGCAGATGACCTTAGTGACCATATCTTACATAATCAACCTCCCACTACCATACAAGTTGAGGAACTGATGAAATAATTTGAGAGTATTCCTTTGACTGAATTGTGGAGTGTGTTGAGGCAACATCTGGATGATTTTTCTTGGGATTATAAGGAAATGAAAGGTCTGTATCCCTTAGTCTATACTCATCATACTTACATAAAAGAGGGGTTCAATCCCGTGCCCCAACCCCATAGAATTGTAACACCCTCCACCCACATCTACCCAAGTAACCATCCAACTGGGGTAAACATGTGATGAGAAGTTACTATGATATGATTCGACCTGCTAAGTCACTTTATGAAAGTGCAACAGATGGAAACACACCACACAAAACTTCCACATAAGCAACATGACTCCCAGGAACCATCCCAACCTCTCAGGTGACTAGCCCCTCCGCCCCACCGAGTTTTTAAACCATTAAAGCCCAAGACACTCCCTTAATATTGGCATGTATGTGTCGAGGATGCTTTGGATGCTCCCACATGATGGGTATGCATGCATCCAGGGAATTGTTTCCTCATACGTATGCCTGCCTCTTAACTATTTGTGCCACTCTTTTAGGCCCATAGCCCACATCACTACCCAAAAGTCAACAACACTTTTAGAATTGAAATATAATAACCGCATAATTGTACAAATGCAATTACTTGAACATAAACTTGATTTAAACCCTACTAACCATGCCAGGAATTTTTTCAAACATATCACAATTATGTAATCTACAAGTTTAAACAACAGATTTGAGCATATGGGTCTCATCCTTATCCGAGAATCACTAAGAAGCATTGTTCACTTATACCATTAGCTTCATTATATCTATTAGGTCATAGGTACATTTTTCATTAATTTACAAATCAAAACGTGAGGAGACCCATACATCATCATTGTCATAATACATTCTTATAACCAACATAATAGTAACAAAATTACCAAGGAAAAAACAACCATATAATCCAGATATAAATTTGTATAATACTCATGAAATAACAAGGAGAAATAACCTCATATCAATGATGAAAAAGCCCACCCGAGATCAAACTACCACATTCCACATGACCATAGAATGATTGAGCCAATACTCTCTTCATCCATTCACTCTCGTGCCATATTCCGAACATGAATGTGGGATCTCATAAAACACATCAATCAAAACCGTTTAGGGCTTCTAGAGGAAAAACCACGTCAACCCATTAAAAAATGATCCCACCTCATGGTCACACATCATAACCATCACCAGATTGGTCCCTACCCAAGCCTTCCAGTTTCTAGAGCATTCTTTCGAACCAAGGCTCTAGGACTAGTACTTGAACCCACAATTGATACATGGATCTAGTGCATTTGTCCAACCAAGGCTCTAGGACTAGTAACTCAACCCACTAAGGTGTCTAGAGCATTTGTCCAACCAAGACTCCAAGAATAGTAACTCAACCCAAGTTGTTATAGTGCTCCAAATAATTCTTCCAACCAAGGCTCGAAGAATAGTAACTCAACCCAAACTCCTACATGGCTCTAGAGAATTTATCCAAGCAAGGCTCCAGGAACTAGTAACTCCACCCAAGATAAAGGAAACAAAAGAACCAACTAGGAAAACAAAGAAATGAACCCACAACACCATGGATATCGAGGAAATGGCAAGGCTAGGAAAAACTATTATCAATCTAGGCAATCCTCCATTCCAATGAAAAATCATAACCAAGAAACTAGATGCATATGCCATACATGCAAAAACTAGAAAGCAAATCATACATGCAACTTGGCACCTGCAAGAAAAACCCATTGTAGATGTCGATTATGATGTGCTCTTTATATTTCCTACTCTTCCTTTTCCTTCTTTCTCTAAAACGCCAAGTATGCCACACTCATCCAAGAGTGCTCCAAGAAAACCCTAAGTGTCCAAGAGTATGAGAGAGAGAGCTACAAAACTAAACTAACAAAATATTACACTGACAAAGTCTGCCCACTGATCCTCAGATACCTTTTTATCAATGAGGCCTCTATTTTCTTCATTTTGCATTATTTTCCTGCATTTTCCTCCTCACATGCAATTTGTGACCCTTCACCTTCCTTTTTTCGTATTTTCCATTATTTCATAAATGAAACGCCAATTAATGCCTCTCGCCTTTCCAAATCCTTTTCCATTTCCTTTTCTAAATTCCTTAGCCATAATAAATGAAATGAACACCCAATAGGATGTTTTTCCCACCATTTAGCTTGGATTATGTGTCACATGAGTGTGTTCTTATATTTTTATATTTACATGGATTTTTAACCAGGGTTGTTACAAAACCCTCCCCCTTGGGGGAACACTATCCTTGGTGTTCAATGAAACTGATAACCAATAATATTGTTATATCAATTCATATCCTCATGATACTGAACTCATATATTTGTCATGACTACTCTTCCCACTTGATTCATCATTAACCAGGAACCTCTTCATGCCATTCACATGCATAATCAATCATTCCTCCACAAGAATGATCACTCGTGACCCTCCTAGACAATGACATACAAACATGTATACATATGAACATCAACATAAAATAATCATGATCTATGATGACCTTATCATATAACAATGTAGATCCATACATATGTTTATAAACATTAGCATAAAGAAATCATGATCACAACATAATTACTAGATATCATAAGGCCATGATTAATAGAATGCCCTTTATCAATGCACAACATGGACAACATTGAGAGCAAGATTTCTGAACATAGTTAAGGCACCATGACTCAAATCTACTTACCTTACCTTTCCTGATTACCTTTCTCATAACTGTATTGCCACTGCCCATTTACACACATGGACCGAACCAATCCAACCAGTTGTCATATTCTTACCTTCAACTCGCCTTACTCATGCATCGAGATTCATTCGAGTCTTATATCACCTGCTAGGTTTCATTCAACTCTTTGTGAGCTCCATTAAATTTCCTCTTTCCTAACCAATTCCCAACACCCTCAAGAAATAAAAGGCAAGAAAATACACAAAAAAAGAAGAAAACCATGAAAACCAATAGCAATACGACATTACAAACAAAGAGGTAAGGCCTTGCAGCAGACACAAACAAAACCACAAATCAAGCTCAACAAATCACAAAAGACCAAAAGCACAAGACTAGAAACATATACCATGACTCCATCCCCATGGGCTTCCAATGATTCCAAGTGAAAGCTCAACCTTAGTCTTCTTTAATATTTCATGGCAATGTTTCTTGCCATGCAACTCCCTACATCACACTACCATAAACAAATGACTGTCTTGTACTTGAACACATCTGTGCCATGTCTCAAGGGACTCCAATTCCCTTGACAAATATAGCTATAACTAGGCACCAATTGTGATATCTATCAAATACATGTCCATGAATATAGCACATATCCACAAAATTTCAAACAAATTAGGGTTAACAAGATTCCTTGTATGCAAAGCACCCATTCATTTGCAATTGCAGTTTCCAAACATAGCCAAAGGAATTCTCACATAATTCCTTTCTTTTACCTTTACCTTTTTGCAACCGAGTCTTTCTATGTATTGTCACGCAACCTAGTGGATATTTATATAAACAAATCACCTATTACCTTGTCTTGCTAATACCAAGTATGTTTCCCTACAATTGTCCACACATGCCAGTGACATGTTCCACAAATCAATACATCATGTCTACAGATTTGAAATTAACCTTTACGAAGTCTAACAAGCATGTCATAATCCATAGTCAACTCATAGTCATTAGACATAATGCTACAAATATCACCCATTACACTCTAGTATGTATAAACTGTCTCAACACATATGTGTGAGTAAAACCATCTTAAAACAAGATAATTTCTTGATGCAATATTATAGACACATACTCATACCATGTGATTAATCAAACATTCATCAACAAATAGATGACATAATAGACACCAACACTCAAACACCTAATAGATGGCATAATCAAACATTCAAGCATGAAGTAGACAACATAAGCAAGCTCATACCTTAATGTATCTCAGGGGTGGCTACCTTGTCTACACAATCAATCTAGTTTATCATGATACAACATCACAACATATCAACTCAACCATAAATAAGGTTGTTATATCCATAATAGTCACTAGCTAACATGTTCACATCATAAACTCATAAAAAATTATCATTCATACATAATAATCACATATGTGTAGTCAGTCTAGATTAGTATGACATAATAGCACAACATATTAAGTTATACATGAATGTAATAACCCTAACCATTTGCATCAACCAATCCAAATTAGTATGATACATGTAACGTCAATATCATAACGTAATAACCCTAATCATCATGTTACTAGGATATAACAACAATAAGTTATATATGATTCTCATCAAAAACATATAACGTAATCATCAAGCTCACTATCATAAAATAACAATAGTAATGGATAAAACCACATGTTACTATCATTGATGATTATGAGACTCATGTGCATATGACTACTCTAATCAACTAGCATATATCATGTATGTAACCATAACATCAACATAATGAAAGGCATACACATAACCATAATGCATATAACAATCCTTAATGTACATACCTGCATTCCCAACACACAAACATGTATGACGACATGCCCTTTCCTCGAGGTCTAATGTTGCGACTTCTTTAATGACCTACATCTCCTACTCTATCTCAGCCATCAAATTAGCATCATAACATACCAATATCATCATGATGACCTAATTGCATATAATGACCTCTCAATGCATGTCTGACTTACCATAAATGAATAACCATAACCATGAAAATGCATGCATAAAAACATATAAACAATAACATGCATAACAAATTCATATACAACCATACACTCATCATGACACTTTCCACAACAATACCATCAACCTTCACATGGAGACATCACTATAACCATGATCAACACTACCAAAATGCAACAAGCGCATGAACTACAAGAAAAGGGAAGACATATGCAGCCAACATGAATGCATAACCAACACACAACCCATCCAGTCTAAGTGATGAACCATGCTCTGATACCACTATATGGTATTAGATATCACCCAAAAAGAATAGAAACTAGACACCACCCAGAGAGAACAAAACCCACTATGATACCACATTGTAACACCCTCCTCTAATATCTACCCAAGTAATTAACCAAC
Organism: Pinus taeda; assembly: GCA_000404065.3. Classification (NCBI taxonomy): domain Eukaryota; kingdom Viridiplantae; phylum Streptophyta; class Pinopsida; order Pinales; family Pinaceae; genus Pinus; species Pinus taeda. The sequence goes on from APFE031391562.1 coordinate 35,715, forward strand.
CGGGGGAAAATGTGACCTCTTATTTTAGTCCCAAAGAAAATGGGAAGTGGAATATTTTTTGTTGATTATGTAGAACTTAACAAGGATTCAAAGAAGGATCATTTTCCTTTTCCCTTCATTGAAAAAGTCCTAGATGGCCTTGCAAGAAACAAAATATTATCCTTCTTGGATGGATTTAGTGGATACAATTAAATCTAGATTAGTTAGAAGACCAAGATAAGACCAAATTTACATGTCCTTGTGGTACCTTTTCCTATAAAGTCCTTTGATTCAATCTAAGTTATGCCTCTACTACTTTCCAATGGGCAGTTCTAAGTATCTTTGTTGAACTTATTCATGACTTTGTTGAGATATACATGGATAATTTCACTCCTTATGGGTGTGACTTCGAGGAAGCTCTTTCTAATTTGTGCAAGTTCTTAAAGAAATGCATTGAAATGAATCTTTCATTGAGTCTTCAGAAATATGGTTCTTTTATGAATGTAGGGATTGTCCTTGGTCATTCTATACCTAAGGAAGGGATACAAGTTGACCCTAATAAAATTTCCATCATTAAAAAGGTCCCTATCCTTCAACAACAAACACATGTCAGGAATTTCGTTGGATTAGTTGGGTCTTATAGAAGTTTTATCGAAGTCTTTAGTAAATTGGCTTCAACCTTGTTTGGATTGCTTGATAAAGATTCAGATTTTTATGGACAAACAACTATCAAGAAGCCTTCGAAGTACTGAAAGAAAAGATTAGGACTTCACCCATCCTTAGAGGTCCCAACTCGGAATTACCTTTCGATATACACACAGATGACTCAGAAAACATTATATGGGTGTCCTTAAGACAAGTGGAAAACAAATTTCCTTATCTTATTTAAATTATACTATCATTGAAAAGGAACTCTTGGAAGTGTTACATTCTTTTAACAAGTTTAGGCTTTATATAACTAGTTATCCAACTTTTGTTTACACTGACCACGTAACCATTAAGTATTTAATGAATAAAACCATTGTCAATGGTAGGATAATTAGATGGTTGTTATTATTATAAAAATTTGATTTAACTATTATTAACAAACCAGTGAAAGAGAACGTGGTTGTGAATTTCTTGTCAAGACTAACCCTACCTATAGGAAATGAAGAAATGGTGGATGATCAAATTCCAGATGAACATCTCTTTTCCATATCGTTTCTTTATCCATTGTTTGTTGATATGGCCAACTATTTGTTGCGAGGTTCCCTCCTAATCTATCTTCCAAGGAGACAAGAAATATTGTCACGAAAAGTGCCCCATTCACTTGGATTGGGAGAAATATTTTCAGATTGGGACCATACAGGATCTTGAGGAGATATGTGAGGGAAGAGGAGGTCTTTGAAATCCTCTTAGCATGCCATGATGGACCCTATGGGGGGCACGTTTCTACTAAGAGGGTAGCCTTCAAATTTCTACAATCAGGTTATTATTGGCTCGGTTTACATAACGATGCGAGAAGGTACACCACCAGGTGTGATCAATGCCAAAGGATGGGTAAAACCACACCCGAGAATGAAGTTCCCTTACAACCTCAAGTGACTTTAGTGTCATTTCATAAGTGGGGCATGGCTTTCATTGGACCTATTGATCCCCCATTAGGACAAAAGAGATACATCATTATGTGCATTAATTTCTTTACTAAATGGGTTGAAACAAATTTAGTAAAGGAAATAATTGAATCAAAGGTGGATGAATTTATGAGGGAGAACATCTTCAACAAGTTTGGTTTTCGAAGGGAGTTAGCCACTGATCAAGGAGCACAATTTACTTCGAATCTGATTGGAGATCTCATGAAGAAGCACCACATCAAGCACAAGACATCCAATGCCTATCACTCTCAAGACAGGTGGAAGTCACAAATAGAGAACTCGAGAAAATTCATACCAATGTTGTTAGTGATAGTAGAAAAAATTGGGTAGACATACTTGTGAAATCCACTTGGACCTACAAAACTAGTTGGATGACCACCACTAGCTTTACCCCATTTCAAATAGTATATGAGAAGAAGGCCTTGTTGTTTATTTAATTTGAATATAATACCTTAAGGCTGGAAGTCGAGTTAGACTTGGATCTCACTATAGAACAATAGGAGGTGCTACTCCAACTCAATGGTATAGATGAATTTAGGATGAAATCTCTCCACATTGAGGCAATCCAACTACAAAGGAAAATTTGGCATGACAAACACATCAAAGAGAATACTTTTCATGAATATTGTGTTGGCATTATGATACATATGTTGTACTTGATGGCAACCTACTCATCTCAGATGATAAATTATAGTGCAGCAAAGTTCACGCACTTTCATGAAGATAAAAGTTTACTTCATGTAGAGAAAAGTTCACGCACTTTTATGCGGAAAAAAGTTTATTTCATGTAAAAAGTTCACGCACTTTTATGCGGAGAAAAGTTTTTTTCACGTGGACAAAAGTTCACGCACTTTTATGCGGAGAAATGTTTATTTCATGTGGAGAAAAAGTTCACGCACTTTTATGCGGAGAAAAGTTTATTTCATGTAAAAAAAAAAGTTCACGCACTTTTATGTGGAGAAAAAGTTTATTTCATGTGGAGAAAATTTCATGCACCTTTATGTGGAGAAAAATTTTATTTAATGTGGAGAAAAGTTCACGCACTTTCATGGTTGGTTCATGGTATTGGTTCGACAGTTTTTTGATCCTATGGTTTTGGTCCGTGGTCTTGCATCCAAAAGTGTTGATCCCAAGTATTGGGTTCATGGTATTGTGTTATTATGATTTTGGACCGTGGTATTGTGAAAGGCCTAAGACTATAAAAGGGGAAGGAGATCATTTGGCAAATCATCATTTGAATCATTGAATATCTGATAAGAGTGCTAGATCTGGAATACTGTGATTGGGTTATGGTGCAGATCTGGATTTGAATAAAGAAGGAACCTAAGCGCAAGGAGAAGGATAAGTTCTATTGATGGGTCTTAATATTTAAGCTTGAATGATAGTATTTTTTTGTTCTGGGTTTAGATTTGGTGTGTGGTTACAGTTACTATGATTTGGATACAGCTGTTAGAGAAGTGTCTACT
>APFE031391565.1:0-12908 GCA_000404065.3 Pinus taeda
AAAGGGAAAAATCTGAATCAAATGATTCAACATATCTCAACTGTGCCAAAGCTCCAGGAGGTTTCAAATGAGCTGGAATGGAATTATATATTTTGTTAAACCTCTTAGAGAAATTTTGAATAGTTTCCTCTGGAGCTCTCCTAAGATTGTTATATTCAGTAAGGGCTTGAACAGGGTTGGTTCTGTTTCCCCATTTCCTTAGAAAGCTGTCTTCAAACTCTACCCAACTATGAATGCTTCCATCTCTAAGGGCTTTAAACCATTTTCTGACTTCCCCAATAAAAGTTTGAGCAAACAATCTTAGTTTTACATCTTCATCTTCCACTTCTTCCCTGTCAATAAAATCATTGAACCTATCCACATGTTCCTCTGCTGTAAAATCTTCATCACCTCCCCATGTTGGAATCCTAGCAGCATATTTGCTAGGAAGATCATGTAAAACAACAGGGAGAGCTAGAGGAGCATACCTAGCAGGTATAGCCATAATGAAAGGAGGAGCAGTGACAACAGTTATTGTATGACCAGTGGAAGTAGATCTAGTGTGAGATATTGTCTGAGGACTATTATGACTAACAGAGGCAGAAGATAAAGTATTGATACAGAAAGGGCTATTTTGACTTTGCAAACCACTAACAAAAGAACTCCAATTTGGGAGAGGTAAACCAGTTTTAGATTTAAGAAAAACTTCAAAAGGATCAAGTTCTTTGAGTTGGTTTAAGTCCTCTTCCTCTAATAGCAATTCTGAAGTAACAACCTCCCAAAACTCTTCCTTATCTTTTTGTGACACTAAAGATGAAGTATCAATGCCTCTTTTTTGTAAATCTAAAATAATTCCAATAAGCTCTTCTTCGTTCTCAGACCTCAACAATATCTTTTGAATTTATCATCAACAATTTTATCTTCAGGACTTCTAGAAAATTCAGGAAACAAAGATTTTGAAATGGTTGAAGTACCTGGTATGTCAGAAAATCTTTGTCTGCTCCTTGAGATAATGTTGGGATTATCCACAGGACTAGGTGGATTTGGGTCAGGATTACTCCTTGTATATCTTCCTCTTGAAGCCACCTTTTTAACTTTAAGATTGAATGGAGTCACCAAGGTAGAATGCAGCCTCGAAAACCTTTCTGAGCTCCTGCTACCTTCAAAAGTTCAGCTTCATAATTTCGAGAATGAGTAATCTTCAGACTCCTAGCAGACGCACCAAAATGTTATCTCAAAATCAGACCCTGGAAGGCTGCAGACCAGGAAGACTTCAAGTAACTGTTTCAAACCAATCTTTTGACTAAGGCTTAGCCTCTTAGCCTGAGAGGGCTCTCTCAAAGGGTTATTGATTTTGACTAATAATTAGATGGCTAACTCTTGTGGAATAACATTGAAAAATATGAAGGCTGGATAAACATTACATAAGTTTCCATTGGGCCTATGGAGTCAATCATACTTCAGTAAACAATGGTACTGCATTTACATAGAAGTCAGGGCATTTAGCATTTAGATGTTCAGAACACAACTCATATAAAACCACAGCTCATAAATGCATACAGGAAATCAGAGCACAATCAGTGAATTCTGAGTGATTACACATCTATGCAACTGTAAAAGACATTAAGGAAAGAATAAAATCACACGTTCTGAACATGGAAATCCTTCATGAATCCTGAGAAGAAAAGCAGCCAACTTATATTACTGAACTCTGTCTTTACATAAGCCAAAACAGTACTCTACTATAAAATTTCCAACCTTGGTTACATTGCTGTTTCAGCTATATATAGAATCCTTATTCTAACTAATTCGAGCTTCCTCCTCCAGCATGAGGGGAATTTGATAACTCGATAACTATCTCTAATGACACCTATCATCTATTTAACTAACTATTAAATACAATAAAGTGCTGACTGGAATTTTAAAGAGTTCTAAATTAACTATGACTCTAACTCCATTTTCCATGCAATAGTGACTTCTCCTTGTTCTTTGACACCTGGTCTTCTTTCGATTTGGATGAGCTGGATGTTTAATACTCCATATTGACCTTGAACGCTGAATCTTTAACTGCTCAGTAGTATTAGGAGATGTCCCTTGCTTCTGGGTTCCTGTTTTCCTGAAATTGCTCGAATGTATAACAGCATGTCTTCTAGCCTTTAATAACCCAAAATATGGAACACTGCCACGTTCTTGATGTGTTGTAGGCTGCATTGATGGAAATGTGTGCAGGCAAAAGTTCCTTGTATGCAAATCATTTAATACCTTTTGAACAGTGATAAAGAGTCTTTACAATAGAAATTTAAACTTGGGTTAAAATATTCCACCTTTTTAAATGTACACTTGTCTTGATCTGAATAGATATTGTAGCTCCATCTGATGTCTTGCGTACCCTTTAGGTGTCTCTCTTTCAAAATTCCCGATCATAATACAAAACTACCTATTTGCGTTAAAATCATCAGCTACAGCAGTTTCGTAGTGCGCTACGAAACTGCTAAATTATTTGAAACAGCTTGCTTTTGACCCGAAATCTTTATCACCCAAACATTTGATTGCAAAAAACTCCCTTTGATTTTTCATATGTATAGCAGGGATTTACATGTCTTCAAAACAATAAGACTAAGCAAATTTGACAAAAATTTGGAGCAAAACCTTTCCTGAAAAGAAAATTCATTTAGCAGTTAACTGGCCTAGCTGTGCCTTCAGGTCTTCAATTTTCTTCTTCATAGCTCTATTCCCAGCTCTTAGCTTCATATTTATCCTTCTAATGTATTTGGCCTCTTTGTTTGCTGGTACTATCCATGTGTGAAATTGTGCATGGCCATCCACTACTGAATTTAACTGGTTTTCTAGGGTTTCACTTCCTTTCCACATAGCTTTACGATAATTTGCATGCACGACTGCATACTCTCTAATAGCTTTCTTCAGTTTGGCAATCTCATATTTAGTTGCTTCTAATTGGCTCTTTATGTCTGCTATATTATCTCCTTCAGATGTGATGACTGTTCTGCTTGTATTTTTTTGCCTAACTTTCTCGGTTTCCTCTGTTCTTGGTAGCGTTTCCTTTACTTGCTTCCTTGTAATAGGTCTTCTAGGTTTAAAAATAAATTCTTCACCTGGCTCATTGAATTTAAGCCTTTTTGAGGCCTTAGACTTCTTGTTACCTTCTTGCAGTGACTGTGTCAAATCAATATGAACTGGTTCAGACTGCTCGAATTCAATGGCTTGTAATAAATCATTCAAGCTTTCCTTAGACACAGGGCTCTCTTCAACAGCTATGGCTTTACCTTTTTCCTTATTTATTTGGCTTCTTGTCCTTACTCTTGAGACTGCTTCAGATCTGCTTGTTTCAGGTACAGTCTTCTTACCCTGAGTTTTTTCCTTTGTTGATTTCTGAGGTTGTTCTTGAATGATTAGTGGCTTCACTGGTTTTCTTAGTTGTGACTTGGTTTGCTTTTTAGCTCTTACTTCCTTTTGAAGTTCAGCTATGGTGAATTCTCTGGCTAGTTGTGGAGTAAGGCCAGTCTTGCTTTGGAATCCAGCCATGAAAATAAACTAATTCCAGTCTCTGCCTATCTTTTGGAGGCCATCTAAAACTAGCAACTTAATCAAACCATGATGAAATAAAGAGGTTTCACAGTCCTCTTTCCTCAGCTGCACCTTATCACACATCTTACTTAAACTGCGAAATAAATAGAAAGGAATGTCTATGGAGACTTTCCTGGTGAAATGCAAGAGCAGTTTAAAATGGTAAGAATAGACCTTATTGTACCTTCCTTCACAGGTCAAATATTTCTATATGCAGGTGAGAAGCAGAGCATAATGTTCCTTGACATAATTTCTGGGCATTGCTTTTGTTAAGTCTTCATTTACATATGCCTCCTTTAAAAACTCCTTACAAGGATTCATATCAAATTAAAAAATTTTAAACCATTCTTCCCGTCCTCTTGGGATCTCTGTTACAGCAGCTATTACTTCTGGAGAAACCTGTACTTCTAGCATGGCTATCTTTGAATTTAAACCAGTGAAGTTTAGCGCAAATTCCTTAGTTACATGTGCATGTCCTCCTTGTAGTTTTTTGCAAAAGTTCCAGCACTCGACATCTTTGAACGCTTTCTTCACACCTTCATCCCTCAACGCTATGTCCAGGCCTTCAGGTTCATTCCACTGACATTTACCAGATCTGTGCTCTTTTCTCTCCATTTTTCCATTGAGATCTTCACAACCAAATTCTAATAGCTCCGGTCGGGATGGTGATTCAGCTCCTTTTTTAATTCAGCCTCGCTTGTAATCAGGCTCGCTTGAAATCAGCCTCTCTTGAAATTCAAATTGAAACACTTCAATACATAATCAGGCAGACTGGTCACTCATGCAGCACTTACGACCATCATTAAGGTCTATGCACGGTAAAATCTCTTGGGAATGATATTTCTGTGCATATCAACAGTCTATTGATGGAGTAGTGGCAAATGAACGTTCAAACATGATACAAGAGGTACACAAACTGACATGAGTAGACACAAATGATGACTCACCTACGGACTTGACATTTCAGGAAAGATTCACTGCGAAATGCACGAATCCATGATTTCACAACACTGTTAGTTATAAATTTTAATGATGCGCTGCGAAACTGCCTAATCATGACGCACTACGAAACTGCTAAACCATGATTGCGCTGCGAAATGGGCAAATGAGATTACGCTACGAAATCACTAAAACACACGGTGAATCGGATAAGACAAGACATGACTATGGAACAATGATGAGTGGAGGAAAACCAATAGGAGTGGAGTATGATTTAAGTTAAAAACTTTTAAAACTCCAAATCCTAAGTGAGAAAAATAAAATGAAATCAACTTTAACATTGACCTTTGTCATCAGACTAGGACAGACAATTATATGCATCAAACTTTTAGTTCTAAGTGATAATAGTGGCTCCACTTGGGATAGTGTGCTCCTGTAGTAAACTAAGAACTCGTAGGTCCAGTGCTTTGTTCAATTTCTGAAAACATAAACAGAGCTGACAAGCATTCCTTTCTAGATTTGTGGGCCTTCACCTCAGGCTTAAGCTTCCTGTTCAGCTTGTCATTTATTTACAACTAGAAAGACTAGTAAAACGGTTATATACAATGTTTGTGAAACCCTTGGCCGAGATTCAATCAATTGTAATGCTTTAGGAACCTGCCATTAATAGGTCCTCCAGCATATGGTGTTCCATCAACCTCCTGCAGAATGTAGGTGTTATTCCCATGGAAAGCAGAAATTTGATATGGCCCTTTCCACAAATTTTCGAATTTACCATGTTTACCTTTCTCTTCAATTCTAGCTTCCCATTTCAGGACTTTGTCATGAATTTGGAATGTAACCTCTTTGATCTTTTTTGTCAAATTCTCTTTTAATCCTGTTCTGGCTTTGTTGATGACTGTCAAACACCTCATTTCTTTTCTCCTGCAAAGCTATTAGCTGATTTATCCTTCGCTGTATAGCATTTGGTTCCTCTTCTAATCCTTGAATCAGCTTCATTACTGGTACTCCGAGAGATGTTGGAAATATAGCCTCTGCCCCATACACAAGCTCATATGGTGATGTTCCAATGGATCTTTTTGTGCAAATCCGGTCAGCCCACAAGGCATATTTCAGCTTCAAATGCCAAGCCTTTTTATTTTCTTGCAGCAGCTTCTTAATGATTCTGACAAGACTCTTGTTTGAAGACTCAGCCAAACCATTTCCCTGTGGATAATAAGCAATGTAATGTCCAAGGGAAATGTGATATTTATGACAAAAATTAATCATTCTTTTGGACTTGAAAGCTTGAGCATTATCTGTAATGATATTGATTGGGAAACCAAATCTTGATAATATATTATTTTCTAAGAAAGAAATAATCACTGAATCATTTGCTTGCCTTGTGGGTATTGCCTCTATCCATTTTGTAAAGTAATCGGTGGCTGTGAGAATCCAACGATGCTGTCCTGATGAGGGAAGATGGATTTCCCCTATAAAATCTAATCCCCACTGCTGGAAAGGTGCTTCAGCATAAATAGGAACCAAGGGCATTTGCATGAGCTTTCTCTTTCCTTCAAACACTTGACATTCATGGCATGTGGCTATCCTTTTATAAATATCTCTAAACATAGTTGGCCAAAAATAACCAGCTCTCAAAACCTTGTTTGTAGTGGCTTTCCAATAGTGATGACCTCCGCAATCCCCTTTATGAAACTCATCAATTACTTTATCAACTTCTTCTTCAATGAGACATTTTAATAATATTCCTCCTGCATCTTTCCAAAACAAATTTTGGTCATACACAAAATATCAGAGAGATTTCAACTTGGTAAACCGAGCTTTGGATTTTGAAAGGTTATCAGGAGGTCTATTATGCTGCAAAACAAATGCTACATCCTTATACCATTTTGAGATCAAGAATTTCTCATTAATTTGGGCCAACTCCTCTTCATTTTCAGAAATTTCTGAGATTTATGTGCTTAAATTAATATCAATACAGTCCATATTTGACTGAGTCAACAATTTGGCTAGGCCTTGACCCTTTAACAATTTGGTGGGTTTGATCTCAATGTCATACTCCAACAGTTTTGCTATCCACCTTCCCCTTTTCCCATCTGGATCAGCTTGTGTAAGAATATCTTTTATAACAGTATTTGGCACGTATGCAACAATGTCAGAGTGAAAAACATAAATCCCGAAATCCTTAATGGCTTTCACCAATGCATAAGCTTGTTTCTCTAAGATATTATATTTCAATTCAACATTAGCCAATGTCTTGCTAAAGAAAGAAATGGGTTGTTCAGTACCTTGACTTCCTTTTTGCAATAAAACTCCAGCAATTGTGTCATCAGAAGCAAATGTGAAGATTAGAAACTTCTTGGTAAAATCTGGGCTGATGAGGAATGGTGCTTGAGTAAGTGCTTTCTTGATCTCTTCAAATGGTTTCTTTGCTTCAACTGTCCATTTAAAATCTACTCCTTTCTTTAACATCTTTGTTATGTTCTTAACCACTTCAGCAAAGTTAGGAATGAATCTTCTAACAAAGTTAACTTTCCCAAGAAAAGATTGAATCTCCTTCTTACTCCTTGGTAAATCTAACTTTTGAATTGCACTAACTCTATTAGGATCAATCCTAATTCCCTCTTCAGAAATAATATGTCCAAGGTTGCCAGAAGTTAAAGCATAAAATACTTTTGTTGGGTTTTTAGAGAATACCACCTCCTACATTCCAGTGGAGGACCCTTTCAAGGGTGCTTTTAAGTGGTAACTTCTCCTTCTTTGAAAAAACTGTGATATCATCAAGATAAACCACCACTGATTTGTCCTTTTCTTCAGCAAAAGCAATATCCATTGCTCTCTGGAAAGTTGCTCCTGCATTCATGAGACCAAAGGGCATTTTCGCATACATGAATGTTCCCCATGGTGTAGTGAAAGCTGTCTTCTCCTGATCATCTGGGTGGACAAGAATCTAATTGTACCCTAAGAAGCCATCAAGCATAGACATCCTTTGTGAACCAACAATGTTTTGCAGAATGAAATCCATTTTGGGGAGAGGGTAATTATCTTTCAATGAAGCTCTGTTTAAGTTCCTGAAATCTATACAAATTCTGATCTCCCCATTCTTTTTCCTAACTAGTACCAAGTTAGCAAGCCAATTTGAGAATCTAATTGGAACAATAATTTTGGCATCAAAAAGATTTTTCACTTCTTTTTCAATCAGTGGCATTAGAAGAGGATTAATCCTTCTTAGCTTCTGCTTAAAAGGCTTCTCATTTCGGCCTTAAGAGGGATGGTTGTTGTATGATTGGAAGAATCATATGTTTCAAATCAGCATAGCTCATTGCAAACATCAATGAGATCTTTTCCATCATCTCAACATATTTGATTTCATATCAGCTGAAAGAACTTTGAAATCTTGACTATTTTAGGCATAACTGAGTCACCTAAAAACAGTTTCTACTTCCTCCTCATTAGCTGTAATCTTGGTGCTTTGAACATCATCAAATTTTGGGATCAATAATTTTTTCCAAAGGAATGAGGCCTTTAGGGATTAAATTGTTTTGTAACTGTAAGACTTCAGAACTTTCTTTTGACTCTATTAACATGTTCTGCTGATCTATCTGATTGTGCTCAAACTCTTCCTTTAATTCAATGAAATTCCTTACATGCTGATCATCCTCAAAAACTTGCCAGTTAATGATATTATCCGGTATGACTGGTCTATGGCGAACCTCCACTTCATAACCATCAGAAGAGTGCTTAGGAATAACAAATAGGCTGGCTGAAACAGCAAGAGAGTCTGCAATAGAGTTTTGGTCTGTAGTTCTGATGCTAAAAGAGTAGGTTTGAAATTTTTCTAGCATCTCCAACACTAAATTTCTGTATGCTCTCATTCTTGCATCTTTGGTTTGATATGAACCTTCTATTTGTTTAATTACCAACTCAGAATCTCCACAAACAGTAATATTTTTGGCTTTCAACTTTATCAAGGCTTCCAAACCTAAAACTAGAGACTCATACTCAGCCATATTATTGGTACAATCAAAGTTTAATTTGTATGAGAGAAACTTACTTTCTTCAGTTGGACTAGTGATCCAAATGCCAGCTCCTACCCCTTCTTTTCCTGCTGATCCATCAAAGTACAATGACCAACAGCCCATGATGCCTTCTTCATCTCCTTGCTGTCCTTCTTGACTCTAATTTTCTGCAGGTTTATCTTCTAATTCTCTCCCAACTGATTCATTGAAAAGGATAGCTGAACCAAGACCAGTATCACATGAGTAAATAGGAAAATTCTGAGGCTTTTCTTTGCTGCTGACCATGTAGGCCATCCTTGTTTTGCGGTACAACCTCCTTTGTTCTCCAAACACTGGAATGGTAGCATATGTAAGATCCATCTGCATTGTGCCCTTAATTTTTGCTGCCCATGACCTTGAAAGAAGCATTCCAAACTTCGGTGGAATGTCTACAACAACAATGTCCATAACAATTGTTTTTGCTGGAATTTGTGTAAGCCCCACAACAAGATCTTTTATCAATCCAATGCAATGGACTCTCTTTGAATCAAAGGAAAATAAATCCTTATATGGCCTAGTAACCTCTAACCCCAGTCTTTCCATGATTACCTTAGGCATAAGATTATGTGACGCTCCCGAATCTAACATAGCATTATGTAGAGTCATGTCATGATTGGTAATGCTTATGTAGAAAGGAGGAAATTCTTCATTTTGTTCATCCTCAAGTCTTGGACCCAAACAGATAATAGGATTATCTTCTTGTACATTTAGGATATCAGCCACCCCTGGTTGTGAATTAAGCATTTCAACAATTTTGCTTATGTATTTGTCTACCTTGAGAATTTCATTAAAAGGGACTGATATTTTAATTTTTGCAATCTCATTCTCAATATTAAAAACAGAAGTAGTCTTGTCAATTTCTTTGGGAGGAGAAGGAATTTGAATGTCCCTTTTGTCAAGAGGAGGATCATCTTTGCTTTCACCTACCTTTGCCTTTTCCTTTTTATCATCAGCCGTCCTTGAGGTATTCTTCTTAAGCTGTACTTTGTTTGCTGTAATAGGAACATCTCTATTCCTAAGATTATACTGCTTTTGCATCTCAAAAATAGCATGCTGATAGCCCTTCAAAAAATCTGAAGGCTCTTCTTCTGATTTTATCATGCTGGACTCATCATGTTCCTCCTTGGTCAAGAAAATTCCTGATCCGTCTTCATCCAAACAATGAATTGATCCCTCAGGGACTTCAGGTTCATCCTCTTCATCTACCAAATTTTGTTGGAAAGGAGGTCTCACTGGAGGATCTGCCTGCTGATTTCAGTTATCTCTTGGCCTTTGCTGATTCTGAGGTCTTCTGAACTAAGGGTTCCTAAATTGAGGTTCTTGCTGTGCTGGAGGAGCAGAAGCATTCCCAAGAGCTAATCTGTCCATCAATTTCTCCATGGTTTTCATCATGGTTTCAAAATTGTCTTCTTGAGCTGATGTGGAAGGCTTTTCTTCCTCCTTCAACTTAGACTTTGCCATCTTTGATTTCTTAGCAGCAAGCATATTCACTTCTACCTTAATTGCATCATTTTGCATGTCAGCAAGAGAGGCAGATTCCCTTTCCCTGAGTAAAAGAGAAAAATCTGAATCAAATGATTCAACATATCTCAACTGTGCCAATGCGCCAGGAGGTTTCAAATGAGCTGGAATAGAATTATATATTTTGTTAAACCTCTTAGAGAAATTTTGAATAGTTTCCTCTGGAGCTCTCCTAAGATTGTTATATTCTGTAAGGGCTTGAACAGGGTTGGTTCTATTTCCCCATTTCCTTAGAAAACTGTCTTCAAACTCTACCCAACTATGAATGCTTCCAGCTCTAAGGGCTTTAAACCATTTTCTGACTTTCCCAATAAAAGTTTGAGAAAACAATCTTAGTTTTACATCTTCATCCTCCACTTCTTCCCTGTCAATAAAATCATTGAACCTATCCACATGTTCCTCTGCTGTAATATCTTCATCACCTCCCCATGTTGGAATCCTAGCAGCATATTTGCTAGGAAGATCATGTAAAACAGCAGGGAGAGCCATAGGAGCATACCTAGGAGGTATAGCCATAATGAAAGGAGGAGCAGTGACAACAGGTATGGTATGACCAGTGGAAGCAGGTATTGTCTGAGGACTATTTGGACTAACAGAGGCAGAAGATAAAGTATTGATACGGAAAGGGCTATTTGGGCTTTGCAAACCACTGACAAAAGAACTCCAATTTGGGAGAGGTAAACCAGTTTTAGATTTAAGCAAAACTTCAAAAGGATCAAGTTCTTTGAGCTGGTTTAAGTCCTCCTCCTCTAATAGCAACTCTGAAGTAACAACCTCCCAAAACTCTTCCTTATCTTTTTGTGACACTAAAGATGAAGTATCAATGCCTCTTTTTTGTAAATCTAAAATAATTCCAATAAGCTCTTCTTCGTTCTCAGACCTTAACAATACCTCTTGAATTTTATCATCAACAATTTTATCTTCAGGACTTCTAGAAAATTCAGGAAACAAAGATTTTGAAATGTTTGAAGTACCTGGTATATCAGAAAATCTTTGCCTGCTCCTTCAGATAATGTTGGGATTATCCACAGGACTAGGTGGGTTTGGGTCAGGATTACTCCTTGTATATCTTCCTCTCGAAGCCACATTTTAAACTTTAAGATTGAATGGAGTCACCAAGGTAGAATGCAGCCTCGAAAACCTTTCTGAGCTCCTGCTACCTTCAGAAGTTCAGCTTCATAATTTCGGGAATGAGTAATCTTCAGACTCTCGGCAGACGCACCAAAAGTTTATCTCAAAATCAAATCTTGATAGGCTGTTGGTCAGGTTGACTCTAAGTAACTATTTCAAACCAATCTTTTGACTAAGTCTTAGCCTCCTTAGCCTGAGAGGGCTCTCTCAAAGGGTTATTGATTTTGACTAACAATAAGATGGCTAACTCTTGTGGAATAACATTAACAAACATGAAGGCTGGATACACATTACATAAGTTTCCATTGGGCCTATGGAGTCAATCATACTTCAGTAAACAATGACATTGCCTTTACATAGAAGTCAGGGCACTTAGCATTTAGATGTTCATAACACAACTCACATAAAACCACAGTTCATACATGCATACAGGAAATCAGAGCACAATCAGTGAATTCTAAGTGATTACACATCTATGCAACTGTAAAATACATTAAGGAAAGAACAAATCACACATTCTGAACATGGAAAGCCTTCATGAATCCTGAGAAGAAAAGTAGACGACTTATATTACTGAAAATGGTCTTTACATAAGCCAAAACAGTACTTCTGTTATAAAATTTCCAACCTTCATTACATTGTTGTTTCAGCTATATATAGAATCCTTATTCTAACTAATTCGAGCTTCCTCCTCCAGCATGAGGGGAATTTAATAACTCGATCCTTATCTCTAATGACACCTATCAGCTATTTAACTGACTATTAAATACAATAAAGTGCTGACTGGAATTTTTAAAAGGTTCTAAATTAACTATGACTCTAACTCCATTTTCCATGCAATGGTGGCTTCTCCTTGTTCTTTGACACCTGGTCCTCTTTAGTTTTGGATGAGTTGGATGTTTAATACGCCATATTGACCTTGAATGCTGAATCCTTAACTGCCCAGTAGTATTAGGAGATGTCCCTTGCTTCTCGGCTCCAAAAATCCTTAAATTGCTCGAATGTATAACAGCATGTCTTCTAGCCTTTAATAACCCAAAATATGGAACATTGCCACGTTCTTGATGCGCTGTAGGTTGCATTGATGGACATGTGTACAGGCAAAAGTTCCTTGTATGCAAATTATTTAATATCTTATGAAACGGTGATAAAGAGGCTTTACAGCAGACATTTAAACTCGGGTTAAAGTATTCCACCTTTTTTTTAAATGTACACTTGTCTTGATATGAATGGCTATTGTAGCTCCATCTGATGTCTTGCGTACCCTTTAGGTGTCTTTTTCTCAAAATTCCCGTTTATAATACAAAACTACCTGTCTGCATTAAAATCATCACCTACAGCACTTTCGTAGCGCGCTACAAAACTGCTCTTTTATTTAAAACAGCTTGCTTTTGACCCGAAATGTTTATCACCCAAACATCTGATTGCCAAAAACTCCCTTTGATTTTTCATATGTGTAGCAGGGATTTACATGTCTTCAAAACCATAAGACTAAGCAAAATTAACAAAAATTTGGAACAAAACCTTTCCTGAAAAGAAAATTCATTTAGTAGGTAACTGGCATAGCTGTGCCTTCAGGTCTCTAGCAGCTTTCTTCAGTTGGTTAATCTCATCTTCAGCTGCTTCTATTTGGCTCTTCATGGCTGCTACATAATCTCCTTGAGATGTGATGACTGTTTCGCTTGTGCTGCTCTT
>APFE031391566.1:4158-19805 GCA_000404065.3 Pinus taeda
GTTTTAATGCAAGATGAAAGACCCATTGCTTTTGAAAGTCGTCCAATCAAGGGAAAGTTTTTACACAAAGTTATTTCTAAGAAGGAATGTTGGCAATACTCCATGCAATTAAGAAATGGCGACCCTACCTAATGGGAAGACACTTCAAGGTAAAAACGGATCATGATAGCCTTAAATACTTTTTAGAACAAAGATTATCCTCTGAAGAGCAACAAGTGGGTCACAAAGATGTTGGGTTATGACTTTGAAATCATCTACAAAAAAGGGAAGCAAAATGTGGTGGCAGATGCACTCTCAAGAAAGGATGAGGATGTGGAAGCATTGTGTGTGCCATTTCTATTATTCCAACGAGATTGGATAAACAAAACAAGGGATGAATGGAAGAAGGACAAAGAAGTATGGCCACTTATTCAAAAGTTGCAAAAGATCCCAATTCAAACAATATTTCCAGAAATTGAAGAGGAAGGAAAAATCATATTGGAACTTGGAGCAGTCACAGAACAAGAACCCGACAGCTACGAAATCGATCAATTACAGAGTATCTCATCAAGTGGAAGAACTTACCCGCTGAAGATTCCACATGGGAGGACAAGAATTTTATACAGAAGCATCAAGAACTACTCAAGCGTTGAGGACAACGCTTTTTGAAGGAGAGGGGCATGTTAGGCCCCTATACTACTAGTGTAACCCCTTAATTGTTATTAGTACAACCCCCTTATTATATTGATGTACCCATGTAGTGCCCATATTGTTACTATTGTGCCCCATAGAAGCCCACTATTGTTATTATTGTGCCCTTACATTATTATTGTTATGTCGACTCTGATTATGTTATGACCCCTTAGACTCCTATATATAGAAAGAAGGTCTTTTCATTTGTATCATCCAGGAATTGTTCATTTATGTAATGTAAAGGAGGTTGCCCCCTCAAAGAGGCTGAATTCTAAGGCGTTGATCTATCTTTTCTATATTTTCTTGAGTTGGTTTCATAACAAAAATGAACTGTTATTTTTTCACATAGGTCATCAATAGGATGATAGTGCACATACTCCACACGTAAAAATACAAGACTCCATGATCTTGGGATGAGATTCTTCCCTATGTGTAGCATAGTTATAACAGAGCTCGACTAGTCGCAGTCCCTTTCAAGTGGGTCTAGGATTTCAACCATTGTGTTTGATTGATTTACCATGCCTCATTCAACTACATAGGTAGAATCCACACATGTATTGTCTGAGGCTAATAAAGCAACTAGATTTATTGAATGTATCCAACACATCCTCCAGTACGTCCACAACCTCTTGGAGAAGTCAAATGCCAAGTACAAGAAATGACACGATCAACATCGAGTGCCACATAAGTTTCAAGTGAGAGAAAAAGTTTGGTTGCATTTGCAGAAAGAATGCCTTATCGGAGCCCATCAAAAGCTCATACCACTCTGATATGGTCCTTACACCATTACCAAGGCTATGTGAAATAATTATTTTGAACTCAGCATTCCCCCATTCCTTGGCCTGCACCCAATGTTCAATGCGGACCGCCTTTGACCATACTTTCCAGCATTACTAGACACATCAAACATTGCACAATAGTGCACACCAATAGAGTTAAACGCAGACTGCATGGAACATTCCACAACTTATTGGATTATGGACACACAAATCAAGAACACTCGCCAATAGAAGATCTAACTATATCGAGTTGTCACAGTTGGCCAACTTCTGCACCAAGGCAAGTAGTTCACTAGGGACCAAGTTTAGTAAACGTTTCTCCATCTCATGGAGGCACTCAACGCAATGGGGGCCATTTCTTCCTAAGGGGGAAGTACTGATCCAGGTGGATTTTGGTGGCTACCTACCTATTGCACTTAGACCCCCACCACTGTCTCTTTTAGTTTTTCAATTTCCTTAATTGTAGCACAATTTAGTATTTTTGGTAGTTTTTCGGGTTGTGAAGTTCTAGAGTCATTTTGAGGCCCTAAACTATGATTTTTGGGAAAAATGGGGCCAACATGAGGCTTTGGTTGATGTTGGTTTCATGAAATTTGTAGTCCTTGGATAGATATTTCTAATGAGGTATTGTGCATGTCAAACAGAGATCGTATGCCAAAGGTACGACCCCAGGAAGTTGATGTACCAATTTACCCAAACAGGTCCCATAGTTTTTACGCTCCATCTCCTAGGGTTATGTTTTCAGATGCTTAAGGTTTTTCACTACCCAATAATAAATAGACCTTCTAGGCTCATTTTAAGACAGTTCAGAGGCATGTGGCCACCACATCTATTGTCATAGATAAGATACCATCACTCGGGATAGTCTTATTTCCATTCCATTTGCAAGCATATTTAATTATTTGATATTAATGAAATGAAGTGTTATTTCTATTGAATCTCTATATTTATGGTTATATATGTAATTTGTTGCATTCCTATTTAAGTTTGGAACAGTGGTATCAGAGTGATCTATTTTTTCTTTGTTTTTCTTTGCATGTCCCCAATGAGGTCCGGATATAAGGAGTTAAGACATGAACTGGTTGAACCTTTGCAAGACCAACCTCGCAAATCCCAATGGCCTCCCATGGCAGAAGGGAAGAAATATGAGGGGGTAGGAGATCCTTTCAAAATATTGCTCTAAGAAGCCCTTGAGCAACAGAGGAATGCGATGATGGACAACTTTGCCTAGATTCTTCAGCGGCTACCCAAAGGGGATGCATCTCCTTCTTGTGGCTACTCTAGAAGCGCCACACCCTTTAAGGTACAAGTTAAATTTGACATCCCCATATTTGAAGGTCAGATAGATGTGGACACCATAGATAAATGGTTAAAGATGCTAGAAAGATATTTTTCTGTTCATGATTTTTTCAACCGGGAAAAGATTACTTTCGCACTTCTCAAAGTTTCTCCCCACGTAAGGGATTGGTGGGAAACATACTGTGAGAAGAAGGATGAAAGTAAACCATAACTATTTTCAGTCACACCCACTTGGAATTCATTTTGGCATGCCATCAAGGAGAGGTACTACCCTAACAGGAGCTATGAGGATAAATACACAAAGTGGACCATGTTGTGGTAGGGAAGGGACCAAGACGTGCCAAAGCTTAACAATGTTTTTCATACCCTTCGCACAAAGTTGGCTATCAAGGATTCTGAGCAAAATTTGGTACTCAAGTACAATGACTATCCACACAAGTACATATAAGGCAAGATGGATTTCCTGGACATATCCTTGTTTGGCATGGCATATCAATATGCTATCAACATTGAGCAGAAGTTTAAACAAAAAAGGTGAGACTTTGGATCTGCAAATTTGGAGCAAGGAAAAGGCACCCCCGAACTAGATAGCAAAGGACAGATCCAAGGCGGGGTGACCCAGGATAACCCACCGAAGCCACAAGCAAATAAAAACACAATGAAGACAAAGAAGGACACGGGAAAGTGGTGTAAGTTCCATAAGAGCTCCACTCACATCACAAGTGAGTGTCAGGGCAAGCAGTCACTAGTAGCCAAGCTGAAGGCTTCTGAATCAGACACATGTTCCAAATCAGAATCAAAACCTGACAAGGGGAATTAAAAAGGAAAGAAGAACATTGACGTGGAGCCCAGTGCCACCATGGCCACCACCAAAATCCAGAAGACTGAGCCTGGAGATCTAGAGGAGGGGGAATGCATATTCCACTCAGAGATGTGGGTGAAGGGTTCTTCGCTGTAGTTCATTGTCAATAGCGGGAGCCAAAAGAACCTCATTTTAGTAGAGGTCATGAAGTGTTTCGACCTACTGACTACAACACATCTGAAAACATACACCATCGGGTGGCTTTGCCAAGGATGAGATCTCTGTGTTAGCCAGCAGTGTCTCCTTCCCTACAACATCAAGCCCTCAACGAATGAGGTATTGTGTGATGTTTCTCCTCTTCAAGTTTGTTATGTATTACTAAGACAACCATACTTGTGGAAGAGACATGTTGCATATGAGGCTAGACCTCAGTTTTTTATTATTTCATTGGTTAATAAGTTATACAGGATATTGGAGGTGTCCCTACCTACCACCATCTCTTTAATCTCTGCTAAGCAATGTAGTAAGATCATCTTCCAAACTGGGAAATTTGTTTTCTTTCTGATTCAATATTAAAGTAAGGGGAAGATCATAGCCACATCCATGGCCCCCGAGAAGGGTTCCTCCATGCATCAGAAGCATGTGGACACATTTGTGGAAGAATACAGGGACATCTTCTCCTCACCCATAGGGGTACCCTTGCACTATTAGTTCAAGCATTCGGTCGATCTGACTCCTAGAGGACCTCTACCCAACGAGCTGATATATTTCTGCTACATTCTATAAAATGAAGAGATCAAGTGGAAAATCCAAGATTTTTTGTAAAAAGGGAACATCTGACCAAGTTACTCACCTTGTGGGAGCCTGATTTTACTTGTAAATAAGAAGGATGGGATGAGGAGGCTCTGCATTGATTATTTGGCACTAAACAAAATCATTATCAGGAACAATTATCCAATCCTAAGGATTTATGACCTTCTAGACCAACTCGAGGGGACCAAGTATTTTAGCGAGTTCGATCTGAATTCTGGTTATCACCAAGTTCCAATAAAGCCCACAAATGTATATAATACCACCTTCAAATCTAAGGAAGGCCTTTTTGAATAGTTGGTTATGCCCTTCGGGTTGAAAAATGCCCCTGCTATTTTTGTGAGCCTAATTGATGACATCTTGGAACCCTTCACCAACTCATTCGTGGTTTTTTATTGAGACAACATCCTCATCTTTAGCAAGAGTTAGGAAGGACATTTGCAACACATTTGGCAGGTCCTTCAAACCCTTCAGCAACACAAACTTTGTTCCAACTTGGAGAAATGCACCTTTGGTATGAGCCAGGTCCAAAATCTAGGTTACATCATAGATGAGTCTTGCATGCATGTGGATCCAACTAAGATCCAAGTCATCCATAATTGGTAAGCTCCTACCACTCTAAGAGAGCCTCAAATATTTTTGGGCCTTGCAAATTTTTATTGGAGGTTCATGCTAGGGTTCTCCAATATCACTTGGCCCTTGAGTTAGATTAATAAGGGGTGGGGTGGAAGAAAATTTTTCCTTGTTTAATCTCCAATAGAAGGTGTTCATTGATTTGAAGCACCACCTTTTCTTTTTACCAGTACTCACACTTCTAGACCTACAATAACCATTTGAAATTGAAACAGACACCTTCGACTATGCTATTGGTGCAGTCCTCAACCAACATAGGCATCCAGTGGCCTAGCATAGTGAGACACTTTCCCATACAATTCAAAATTACCCCACCCATGATGAAAATATGTATTTCATTATACAAGCTTGCTAGAAATGGAAGCATTACATTATAGGGAAGGAGACAATCATCCACACCGATCACTAACCTCTTCAATTTATATAGACACAAGGGAAGTTGCAAAATAATTGCCATTAGAAGTGGTATACATATCTACAACAATTCCACTTGAACATTAAATACAAAAATTGTAGAACCAATCATGTTGTAGACTGCGTCAACTGACCCCCAGTTGCAGCACTAATTAGTGTTCTCAACTCTTTTGGCCACGAGACCTCTGGATGGCTATAACTTTATAAAAATGATTTAGAGTTTGCCTCCACATACTAGATTCTAGTACATGGAAAGAAAGTTCCCAATTTCCACCTCCATGATGCATTATTATGCTACCTAGGCCACCTTCAAGTGGGTTTGCCTAGTTGATTTGGGAAGCACACTACAGTCGGGCCGCAAGACACTTTGGTGTGGAGAAAATTGTGGTTGTAATACAAAAGTGCTTTCATTTTCCAAGACTCTGATTGGATGTTGGGAAATATATCAGATCCTTCACTGGCTGCGCCATCACCAAGCCAACCATCAAGAAGGCATGTACTCCTCTACCTACTCCCAACCAGCTCTAGGAATCCATATCCATAGACTATATGTCTAGCCTCCATTCTACCAAGCATGGTAATGATTGTGTATTTGTGGTCATGGACAGATTTTCTAAGATGGCTATATTGGTGCCCTACAAGAAGAGTATTAAAACAGAGGACATTGCCAAACTCTTCTTTGAATGAGTGTGGGTACATTTTGGGATCCCATAGCCATTATATAAAACCAAGATAGCAGGTTCCTGAGTGCATTTTGGTCAAGCATCTCGACACTATTGGACACCAAGCTCACCAAGTCGACTGCCATCCATCTCCAGATTGATGGCCAAATGGCGGTCATCAATAGGATGATATTGCACATACTCCACATGTACAAGTCCAAGAATCCATGAACCCAGGATGAGAGGCTTCCCTATGTGCAACACAATTATAAAATATCTCTCCATAGCTCGACTCGTCGCAGTCCCTTTGAAGTCGATCTAGGATTTCAACCAATGTGTTTGATTGAGTTTACCATGCCTCATGCAACTACACAAAAAGAATCCACACATGTATTTTCTGAGGCTGATAAATCGACCAGATTTATTGAATGTATCCAACACATCCACCAACATGTTCATGACCTCTTGGAGAAGTCAAATCCAAGTACAAGTAGCAACATAATCAAAACTGGGTGTCACATAAGTTTCAAGTTGGAGACAAAGTTTTTGTTTTATTTTCCAAAAGAATGCCTTACCGGACCCCATAAAAAGCTCAAACCACTCTGATATGGTCCTTACACCATTACCAAGGTTCTCGAAAATAATTCGATTGAGCTCATCATTTCCCCATTCGTTGGCCTACACCTAGTGTTCATTGTAGACCACCGTCAGTCATACTTCCCACCTTTACTGGACAAATTAGACATTGCAGAACAACACACAATAATAGAGTTAAACCCAAACTACATGGAACATGCCACAACTAATCGGATTATGGACACATAGATCAAGAACAATTTCTAGCAGAAGATCTAACTATATCAGGTTGTCAAAGCTGGCCAACTCCTACACCAAGGCAAGTGGCTCACTGGGGACCAAGTTCAACAGAACTTTCCCCATCTCATGGAGGTGTAGGTTTTAACCCTGAACAGAAATTACCTGCATATAAATTCTAAAACACAGAAAATAAAAAATGCGAGAGCATAACACATAAAACACATATACACAGAGATTTCCCCTTGGGTCCCAAAACCAAGACCACCAGCTTGATTTTTCATTATATTCCTTTCAATGTTACAATACATATTTATACATGCCGAAGCATCCAATACCATGGACTACAAACCATCACGTCGAAAACCATGGACCGAAAACCATCGCGTCCAAAACCATGTGTGAAAATCATGCACAAAACCATAAGTATGTCTGCCCAACCTAATATTGGGTCCAAAAAAAAAAAAAATCTGGGGCGCTGCCCCGGACCGCGTAGAGGTGGCTACCTGCACCCCTCAAACCGCCTGCGACTCCCCCGCTACGCAATCGGTAAAATGAAGGGGGGGCTCTTGCCCCCATCTAACCCCCCCGTTTAACTAAGTGGGCTAGTCGTGGAAAGAATATAACACAACCCAACATTCTCCCACTTGAGAGTTAAGTCATTTATGCAACCCTGCAATGCAAATTATTTCTCTACACCAAGAGAACTTCTCAGAGCTCACAGATTTTGTCAATGCATCTGCAATATTCTTCAAAGTGGCCACCTTTACTAGAAACACCTTTTTGTCCTCTATCATACCCCTCATAAAGTGATACTGAACATCAATGTGCTTTGTCTTTGAATGATATGCAGGGTTCTTTGCCAAGAAAATTGCACTTTGGCTATCACAGTCTATCCTTATAGCCCCTTGTACTAACCCTGTACTTGAACACAATCTCTACAACCAAATTGCTTCCTTGCTTGCATGAGTGGCTGCCATGTATTCTACCTCTATAGTTGATAGTGCCATTACAGATTGTTTCTTACTCATCCAACTGACTGCACCTCCAAATAGGTTAAACACATACCCACTTGTAGATCTTCTCTGATCCAGATCTCTAGCCCAGTCTGTGTCAACAAAACCACGAATATCCAACACTCTATCCAATTCTGGTCTTCCTTGGTAGCACAAACCATAATCACTAGTGCCACACAAATACCTGAAAACTCGCTTCACTTTTGTTCAGTGCTCCGTCCTTGGTTTTGACATAAACCTGCTCAATACTCCCACTGCATGTGCAATGTCTGGTCTAATACATACCATTGCATACATCAGGCTACCAACTGCACTTGCATATGGAACACAGGACATGTCCTCTTCCTCTTCTTGTGTCTTGGGACACTGTTCTGTAGATAACTACACAGCTACAGGAATAGGAACCTTCATCGGTTTACTATCCTACATATTAAACCTCTACAGTATTGTCTCGACATATTTCCTCTCGTTTAACTGAAGCTTCCTCTTTGCCTGATCCCTTTTAATTTCCATGCCCAAAATATAGTTTGCAGCACCAAGATATTTCATGTCGAATTTGGAGGACAATTTGGTTTTCAAATCTTGGATAATTTCTTTGTCATTTCCAACTAGCAACATATCATCCACATATAAGACCATATAAATAACACGGTCGCCAATTAATTTAAAATACACACAATGATCTTCTTTACTTTTAGTGAAGTCAAGTCGTTGTATAAATGTATCAAATTTCTGATACCACATCCTTGGTGACTGTTTTAACCCATACATAGGCTTCTTTAACTTTCATACAAGTTGTTTCTTACCCTTCACCGCAAAGCCTTCATGTTGCTTCATGTAGATTTCCTCTTCTAGATCCTCGTGAAGAAACGTTGTCTTCACATCCATCTGTTCTACCTCAAAATCAAAAGCAACAGCAATAGATAAAAGTAATCTAATAGAAGTTACCTTGGCAACAGGAGAAAAAATATCACCAAAATCAATTCCCGGCACCTGGGAATAACCTTTTGCTACCAACTGAGCTTTGTATTTCTCCACCTTTCCTTCTGCATTTGTCTTCTTCTTGAACACCCATTTGCTTCCAATGGGTTTCCTTCCAGCTGACAACTCCACCAGATCCCAAGCCTCATTTTTGTGCAATGATGCCATTTCATCAAACATGGCCTCTTTCTAGAGTTTTCCATCCTATGATGTACTACTTCCTTCACAGTTCCGGGATCATCGTCAGTAATAGATAAAGCAAAATTTGAACAGATATCAGATGGACTATACCTTTCCAACTACCTTCTTTCTCGAACTAATATTCTAACACCCGGAGTTTGTGGCTCTTCATCTTCTGATTCCTCCTCTATTGTAGATTCTGATTCTTCCTCCTTAAGCTAAAACTCTATATTCTCAGGTTCCTTTGGTTGGACTTCATGTTTAATAACATATTTTACCTCTCTGAACACCACATTTCGGCTATACACAACCTTCCTTTTTACTGGGTTCCAAAGATTATAACCCTTTAAACCATCCTTACAGCCAATAAAGATGCACTTTTCAGATTTACTATCCAACTTGGTTCATTTCTCCTTTAGAACATGTACATATGCATCACATCCAAATACCCTCAGATGTGAAGGAGAGGGTTTCATACCAGTCCATAGCTCTTGTGGAGTCTTATTCTCCAACGATGATGAACATGATCTATTGACTAGGTAACATGTTGTCTCCACCGCCTCTGCCCAGAATTCTTGTCCTAACCTGGCACCACTGAGCATGTTTCTTGCCCTTTCCATTAATGTCTTGTTCATTTTTTCTACAACTCCATTTTTCTTAGGTGTGTATGGAGTAGTCTTCTGTCATGCTATACCACACTTCTTACGGAATTCTTCAAATTCCTTATAGCAAAGCTCTCCATCGTTATCTATCCCCAACACCTTTATCTTCTTCTCTGTCTAGTTTTCCACCATAGCCTTAAATTCTTTAAACCTGTCAAAGACTTCAAATTTCATCTTAAGGAAATATATCCATGTATTTGTTGAGAAGTCATCTATAAATGATACATAGTACATAGATTTACCCAGTGATGGAACCTTCATAGGTCAAAACACATCACTGTGCACAAGTTCTAATATATATTTCACCCTCTTACCACCAGAGGGGAAACTCACCCAATTCTCCTTCCCATATACACAATTTTCACAGAAATCAAAATCCAGAGATCTATTACACATACCTTCTACCATACCTTTACCATGAAGTATTCGAATGCCCTTCTCTCCAATATGTCCAAGCCTTTGATGCCACAACATGGTCTTCTCTCCAGAGACCACTTTCAGGAACCACAGAGTTGGTTCACCCATCAACAATAGTGCTACCTTTTAGCTTGTACATATTTCCAATCCAAATTCCCCGCATCAATACTAGTGCTCCATGAACCATCACGAAGGTATCCTTATCAAACACTATTTTTACACTTGCATCATCCAACTTGCTTATATAAATCAAATTTCTGGCCAATTCAGGAATATGCAGAACACCCGAAAGTGTTCTAACCCTTCCATATTGCAACTTCAACTTTACGTTTTTGTGACCAACGATTCTAGCCTTCCTATCATCCCCTAAGAAGACATCACCACCATCGTATTTCTCATACTCACAAAACCACTCTCTATGGGGAGTGAAGTGAAAGGGATGCACCTGAGTCAATCAACCATGCCCTCATGATCTACATGTGTACATGAAGAAGCCAAGTACACATCCCCACCTTCATCTGAGGTGGTTTTCACCTCTGTAGAAGGAGCATCATCAGATCCCTTTCCTTTATCATGAGCTTTAGATTTACAGTCCCTTTTGTAGTGCCCTTCCTTTTCACATTTCCATCACACCACCGTTATAGGTTTTCCTGGAGATTTATATCTCCCTCTAACTTTAAATGTTCCACTTGATGAATTATTTTTGTTTCTATTCTGGGACCATCCTCATACAGACAAGGCATCACCATTCTGGTTCTCCATATTTTTTCGTCTCATCTCCTTCGTCAGCAAGGATGAGACTATTTCATCAAACTGCAAGGCAATTGTATTGCTACCTATTACAATAACCATACTATCCCACAAGATTGGTAGAGGCAACAACAAACGGATGCACTTATCTTCATCTGAAATTTTAATATCAACATATACTAACTGACTTACCATAGTATTAAATGCATTTAGATGCTTTGTTACCGAGTCTCCATCTTTCATCCTCAAGTTATACAGCTTTTTCCACAAGAACAATTTATTCACTAGAGTCTTAGATTGGTACAAAGTCCCTAACTTGTCCCACAAAGCCTTTGCCGTAGATTCCCCTGATACAACAATACTGAATCTGAGACACACAAGCATATTGAGCTCTTTGCCTTCTGATTGAGCTTCTTCCATTCTTCATCGGACACTCCCATTAGTTTAGTACTAGGATCTACCGCAATCCACTGATTTTTATCCACCAACAAATCCTCCATCTTGAGTTTCCACAACTCAAAACTCTAACCATTAAATTTATCGATCTCTATCTCTCCATTACTCACCATCTTCTTTCACCACCAGAATCAATCTTGTAGATCTACCATTGAACAGGGTCTACCATAGGCCTGAGCGAAACCCCTCAATAGCAAAGGCATCCCCTTGAAGCCAAAAAAACTCTGATACCAAATGTAGGTTTTAACCCTATACAGAAACTAATTTCATATGAATTCTAAAACACATAAAATAAAAAATGCGAGCGCATAAGACATAAAACACATATACACAGAGATTTCCCCTCGATCCCAAAATCAGGGCTACCAGCTTGATTTTTCATTATATTCCTTTCAATGTTACAATACATATTTATACATGCAAAGGCATCCAATACCATGGACTGAAAACCATCATGTCCAAAACCATGGACCGAAAACCATCGCACCCAAAACCATGTGCAAAAATCATGCACAAAACCATAGGTAGGTCCGCCCAACCTAATATAGGGTCCAAAAACAAAAATTCTAGAGCACTGCCCTGGACCCTGTAGAGGGGGGCTACCTGCACCCCTAAAACCCCCTATGACTACCTCGCTACAAAATCGATGCAACGAAGGGGGGGATCCACCCCCCCTCTAACCACCCTGGTTAACTACGTGGGCTAGTCGTGGAAAGAATATAACACAACCCAACAAGAGGCACTCAACACAGTTGGGAGCATTGCTTACTAAGGGGGGGGGGATTGATCCAGTTGGATTTTGGTGGCCACCTGCCTATTCCACTTGGACCCCCAACACTATCTCTTTCATTATTACAGTTTCCCTAATTGTAGCACACTTTACTATTTTTGGCAGTTTTTTGAGTCCTGAATGTTCAGAGCCAATTTGAGGCCCTAAATGACTTTTTTTGGGAAAACCAAGGAAAAATTAGATATTAATTGATGTTTTCCTCTCTAAAGTTGTATTCCTCTGATAGATATTTTTAATGAGGTATTGTGCATGTCAAACTGAGATCATATGCCAATGTTACGACCATAGGAAGTTGATGTACCATTTTACCCAAATAGGGCTGATAGCTTTGGTGCTCCATCTCCTAGGGTTATGTTTTTGGATGTGTAGGGTATTTCATTGTTTCCCAATAATAAATAGGCCTTCGAGCCTCATTGTAAGATCGTTCATAGGCATGTATCCGCCACATCTCTTCTCAAAGATAAGCTACCATCGCTTGAGCTAGTCTTATTTCCCTTATGTTTGTAAGCATATTTCAATATTTGATATTAATGAAATGAAGTGTTATTTCTATTGCATATATGTATTTATGGTTATATGTATAATTTGTTGCATTCTGGTTTAAGTTTGGATCATTGCCAGAGTGGTTGGGATGGATCCTGGGAATTCTGTTGCTAATGTGGGAGGTCTGTATGTTGTGTTTGTATCGATTCCACTTCCTTAACTGACACATAGGGAGTCAAATCATATCATGGTAACTTCTCATCTAATGTTTACCTCGGTTGTGCGGTTACTAGGGTAGATGTGGGAGGAAGGTGTGACAGAGTGGTATCAGAGGATGGTTCACCCCTCAGACTGGATGGGTTGTGTGTTGTTCATCCATTCGTGTCAATTGCATATGTGTTTCTTGTGTTGTAAGACTATGTGCTTGTTGCATTTGTATGGTATGGGTTATGGTTGCAGTGAGGTCACCATGGGAAGTTGATGGTGTTGTTGTGGAGTGTGTCGGCATGCATGTATGGTTGATCATGTATTGTTTATGAACGTTAGTATTCACATGTGGTCAAGTGTACTATGATGCGGTGCTTGTTCTCATGCATGATGTCATGGTATGTGTAGTTGATATGGTCATGCATTGATGATTGGACTCTAGCTAGAATGATGGTTATATGCTTATATGATTATGTGTTATATTTCTATATGTTGTCATGATCATGTTATATATGTATTATGTTGATTTGTGGATCCTGCAGACGAGGTATCCTCCCCGAATTATGCTAAGGTATGTTGGTTTATTTTGATTTGGTTTAGCTGACATGATATACCTTACAGGAAGAATATCAAACATGACTAGAAAGATGGTATACTACAGCTCCCAAGACTCTCCCTATGGATCATATGAGCTATGGGAGTTGGGCACTCTTCTAATTTTTCACACAATGAGAAGCTTAAAGGAAGAAATAAGGAGTTGTAAGGTAGACAATGACATAAACATACAGGCACAGGAGAAACAAGTAGAGTTAAATGGAGTGATACTTCAGAGTTTGACAGAATTGCAGTGACATGGACCCCTTCGGATCAACCATGAGTAGGAGGAAAAAATCAATGGGGCATCTTTCAATAGGTCTCATGGTGAGTACAGGTTGGATGGAGAGGACATGATCAAAGATGGAAGGTCTTTGGATATACCGGATGGGAGAGGTGATGTATGCCGATATTATTCTAGATCTAGTTCTGATAGACATTATGATAGACATAATTATCATACTTAAAGGAGGAGTGACATGGGATATTATTCGGATGAGTTTAAGAAAGAAAAGACCCCTACATTTGATGGAGATATGAAGAAACAAAAGATGCAGAGGCATGGTTTCTTGGTATGAGGAAGTTCTTCAGGTTGCATGACTATTCAGAGAAAATGAAATCTATAATAGCTACATTCAGTCTCAAAGGTAAAGTAGATATCTAGCAGAAAGATGTGAAGAATGACATAGGTATTCATGAGGAGGACTTGACTTGGAGTGAATTCGAGAGGCTACTCCGAAAGGAGTATCTATCAAAGACATACTTTGATGATCGGGAAACATAATTCTATAAGCTAAAGATGGGATCGATGAAAGATGAGGAGTACACTAGTAGGTGCTTGGAGATACTGAGGTATGTGCCTTACCTCAAGGAGAACAAGGCCAAGATTCAAAGATTTGTTAGTGGATTACTGATTTCATTCAAAGTGAGATTTAGTTTGATGAACCTATGTCATTGGAGGAGGCCATCCGAAACCTAAAGCATTGTTATGAGGAATCAAAGTGCAAATCTAAGACTAAGTAGGATTTGAAGGGTAATGATAAGAATAAAGAAAAATGGGACAAGAAGCAAGAAATACCTCAGGGTACAGGTTATAAAGAGAATGTAGCACAATTTAAGAAGTTCACTGCATCTGATAGAGGGCAGGGACATCGATCTGAGGAGTAGAACAAGGATGAAATTTCGAAGCCTATAGAGTGTTCGACTTGTGCAAAGATCATCATAGGAGAGATTGTCCACAACATCAGCGTGGTAGACACAAACCTACAGTGCTCAGGAGGCACAGACAATGGGGGATGTTAGGCAGAGTATTCCTAGAATCTATGCAACACTAGATAACAGACAGGCACATCACTAGACATCTATTATCGAGATGGATAGTAAGCTTTATTAATAAATTTGTTTCTATTTTAATTGACCCTTGATCTAATTATAGTTATGTTAATCCTGATCCGTTGGATAAGTGTGGTTTTAATAAACAATTGCATGCAGAGTCTTGGTTAGTGCAATTGGCTATAGGTACCAAGAAGAGAGTTCATCATTAGGTAAGAGCTTGTACATTTGATTTGAATGGTATGCCTACCTCAACACATTTGAATGTATTACCATTGGGATCATACAGTTTGTTGTTTGACATGGATTGGTTGTACCTTCATAGAACCAAGGTGGATTGTTATGACAAATAAATTGAGTGCTTGGATGACAATGGGGAACAAAGAATTTTGTGAGGTAGGAAGAAAGAAACATTAGTTAGAATGGTGACAACTATGCAGACCAAGCCTAGTCATAGGAAAGAGTGTATGTTATTTGCACTACACATTTCTATTGAAAAGGTAAGGAAGTTGAGGATGCAGATGTTTTGAGAAGGTACCTAGTTCTATAGCAATTTCAGGATGTATTCCCTGCAGATATTTCAAAGTTTCACCTCACAGGGAGGTAGAATTTTTGAGGTGCTAGGGGTAGCTCTAACATTAAAGGCACCTTACAATATGAGTACACCTGAGTTGGTAGAGTTGAAGCTATAGTTGAAGGAAATGCTTGGAAAGGGATACATTAGGCCAAGGTTATCACCATGGGGCACACTAGTACTATTTATGAAGAAGAAGGATGGTACTCTTAGGTTGCGCATTTACTACAGATAGTTAAACAAAGTGGCCATCAAGAACAGGTAGCTTTTACCAAAGATTGATGACTTGTTCGATCAGTTGGAGGGAGTAACAGTGTTCTC